>JAJIBD010024348.1:0-23162 GCA_021461705.1 Cryptotis parvus | reverse complement strand
TAAAGCCAGGAGTAATTTCTGGGCATTAATAAACACTTCAATGGCCCTAAACAAAATAAAACAAAATGCACATGTGAGCAAGGCTAAAATTAGAACAGCAGCTTCACGTTTCTATAGCCTTGAACTCTATTTGCTCTATTTCGCTTTGTAAAGATATTCCATCTCTATTAAATGAGAAATTCAGTTCTATAATACCAATTAAAAACATCTAATCATTTCAAAAAGTAGGGGACTCTAAAGTGTAGCTTTTTATGTTGTGGTAGTTCAAATTAAATCAAAGTATTATTAGGAACCTATGCTGTACCTTTTGATCTATACACTGAATTAAGAAATAAAATTAAGAAGTGAGAAAGATTTGGATGTATGTATCAAAGGAGCTTACTAATATCATAAAGTAGAATAAATGCTAACTTCAATAATGTCTGAATTCAATTTAAAAAGAAAAGGGTGTAATTCTGGAATATTCTTTTGTGTGGTTTTACTTTAAGTTTAGCTTAATTATTACTCTTTACATTTTTGGAAAGGGTGTTAAAATAGTGAATTGACCTCACTAACCCCATGGATAATATATGTTTCAAGAGGTTACATGAGATTTTTTACCTTGTCTCAACCTATTCGGATCTTCAGTTAGGGCAGGCTATTACTGAATGAAATATAGTTAATTAATAAAATCTCATGAATTCTAATAGAATATTTTAGCCAGATGGAATGACAGTGGCTCTCAAGTCATGTACTTTTTATTTTGTTTTTATTGTTAAGATGTATTCACTGCATTGACTCAAGGGCAACTCCCCAGCTGCTAAAGAATATTCTCACGAATATATATTATTTATTTCATAAAGGATGACATTATTTGCAGAATTTGTTTTTTAAAAATTATTAAAAGATACAACCAAATTAAAAGATAAGTTCCAAATAACTTTGTTAACTTATTAGCATTACGAAAAGTGAAGATAAAGGCTAAGTAGGTAGTAATAACGGCTATATTTGTTTAAGGTTTTGGATGGACATCATTTGTTGGAGAGTGCTGGGTGCCCCAACAAAATCCAGGAGCAGGGCCAGGGATACCCTTCTGCTCCAGGGGATCAGGGGCCGGCAGACGGAGATAGAGGCAAAGAATCCAGCAAAGTTTCAAAGGCTTTCATTCCCATAGGTTCATGGTAGCAGCCAATTCAGTAACAGAAAAAACCCAGACTTGTTATCTTGGCCCGGCCATGGGTAGGTTTAAATTTTACCAAGATGGACACTGCCACTTGCTAAAGCCCAAGGAGGAAGAGAATGGAGAGGGAGGAACTCAGAGACAGAAAGGAGGAAGGGAGAAGGCAAAAAAAGCAAAAAGTAAAAGGTGAAAAGTCACAGAAGAAAGCAGGTTATAGCTTTTGTAACTTTTTCATCCCACAGATCCACATCAGGAAAGCAGTTAAGGCTGATTCCCCTCAGGTTGTCCACTTGGATTATAATATTGCCCCAGCAGATCTGCAGGAGAGCGGAATACTCTGCAGGTTTTATGAAGAGTTTACAAGGGCATGTATCGTACCATGGATATCCTACAGCCAGGTATATATTTGCTCAAACCTTCACAGGATTCTCATCTTTATTTCAGATGTTGTTTTATATATTAGTCTTTAGAGTTATTAAAGAGCCATGTGTGCGTTGCGTGGAGGATAAGCATTTCTCTCTGGTCTAATTTTCATTTAGAGATCCAATGTGGCCAGGTAAATATACTAGTAAGATCTAGCTAGTCCTCCATGATTGTGGTGGCAGCATCAGAAAAAATATTATACAAGCTAACCTAGAATACATGGTTAGATCTCTGCTACTTACATTAGAGTCTACAGATCCAAACTGTTTTCTGTCACCCTACGAAAGTGCCATGCTAGGAGGTAACTCCAGGCAAGAACACAGAGGCTTTGGGCCACAGATGTACTGTCAACAGTTATTGTTTGTTTGAGACTCCAAGTATGATACCGTGAGAGACTTGGATCTCAGTGTTTAGGGAAGCTGAGCAATCTTCGTTGTATGTGAAAATGAGTTTACAGGCTGATTCTGCATGGTACAACTTTTGAAAACAATACGGATAAACACTTTGACAAGTCCTTTATGATTATAAGTGCTTTGATTTTCATAATCTCATTGTTAATATAAAAAAACCTACCCTGTGAGATAGCCGCCTCAACTAATCATATATAATAATCCATATTCACCCGAGAAAATATACTCGTTAGTCAAATTAACTGATTTGTTTAGTGTCCTAGCACACCAATAGAATAGGCTACAGAAAAAGTTGGAGCTTGAGCTTTTTAACTTTAAAAATCTTTCTTGGGGCCGGACTGATAGCACAACAGGTAGGTGGGTGTTTACCTTGCACCACGGCCAACCCAGCTTGGATCCTCAGCACCCACATGGTCCCTGAGCTCCACCAGGAGTAATTCCTGAGCAAAAAGCTTGGGGGTAACCCCCCTGAGCATCACTGTATGTGACCCAAAAAACAATAAATAAATAAATAAATATATAAAAATAAAAATCTTTCTTTATCTACTATCTCTGAAAAAATCAACAATATTTAATGTTATGCGAATTCACTCATTTGGGCCTTATCTGTATGCATTGAGGCACTGTCCTTTAGAAGACAAGAGTGTGGTTTTGCAACTTGAGTTACTTGCTATATCTTTGGACTTCTCTAGTACAACTCCCAGCTTCAGATTTTTTACTTGAAACAAGGTATTATCCAAGATGGATTCCAACCAGTGTGATGCCACTAATTTGCCTTTGGAGTTTTTCGATGTTTGATTTTGCATATGTCGGGTTATTTGAATATAGGATAAAAATGTTGGCATAAAATATGCTGTCTCAAGTCAAATTATTATATCCCTTATTCTCATTGGCAAATATAATTCCTAAGTATCTTGTTTTCAAGTGCTGGCATAGAGAACCATACATTTATTGACCATAAAATCTAGCATAGATAGGTAATGAAAAATATGAAAGATGAAGCTGTGACATAATTATATGTTGTTGATAAATTTTGTGTTTTATATTACAATTGCATAAGATCTATGTAAGTAAATAATAGGTGGGAATGTAAAATGTATATGGACAATATTTAGAGTGTTGGCTTCATTTAAAGTATGGCTTCCATGGATTTAAAAAAATGCATATTATTTTTTTTTTGCAAAGCAATAACCATAAATTCTAGCATGTTCAGTTATTTAAACCAGTGATTTTGTGAAGGCAAGTGCTAAAGTACTTGCATGAATTTTAAAACAGGCAATTTTGAAAAGGTAAATTACTCAGTTGAAACCTTAGGAGACCATATTGCTGATATAGCTTCTTCAAAAAATACCTCTCTATTATCTAGAAGTACATATTGTCTTGAAAGTATAATCTTAAAGTCTCACATTAGACCACTACATTTCCTTCTTTAAAATATTGCTTTTGGAAACAAATAGCCTATATGAATATTACCAAAGCTTACTTTCTTCCACAGCATGTATCTGATTCCTTGTGAGACCATATGAGCATTTATGGGATCCTTGCTTACAATAAAATTCAATGTCATAATGTCATAGTATAAATTATTCAAAAAAACTTAATTAAATGGTAACGGGTTTATACCCCCCCATATTATATGGAATATTTTTTTTCTCCTCTTTAAAAAATCTCTCAGCTGCCCTTTGTGAAGTTCCTAGAATTATAATTAACGTGATTAAACCAGAGACTAAAAATCTTGGTACTGGACTGACCCAGGGGGACACTTTACTATAATTATTTTAAAAGAAAATAATAAAAGGGGCGTCCCATAGAGGGCAAAAGTCTGATTCAGCCTCAAGATTTATTCTATGTCAAAGTCATCCCCCAAATCTCTGAAGATGGTTTGAATTGACCGCCAGAAGCAGGCGCTCTCCAGTGTCTTGCCTTTGTGGTTCTCCTACCTGGGTTGCCCAGTCCTTGGTTGAACATTACCATTCTTGTAAATAAGCAATATTGAATACAAATTCTGTGATCTGTTCCAGTAGAGGCTAAGGCTACTTCTAAAAGCTCTTTCCCCATAAATGTTCTATAATTTCTTCCCTTTTAATACACGCTTTCCACTGCTCTTCCTCCGTCCATCCCCTGTTACACTGTATATTGAATGAAGCACATGTTTCTCTAGACTCTGGAAGACTCGTACTGTTGCCCCAGTCTACTTCAGATGAAATACACTCATTTTTGAACATTCTGTGGTTTACAGGCACTGTCGTTGTGCTTCTGTGTTCTTGCCTTTCTCATTACTAAAAAGCATAATGTACATATGTAAATTCTTCTATTCATCTAGCTTGTTTTACTAACATCCACTGTCACCAAGGGGGCCTTTAAATTTGGCAAGGCCTAAGGCTAGTCTACTGAAGAAATGCTCCTTTTAAACCCCTGCTTATAAAAATGTGACTTTTAAGCGTATGAATGAACATGGAAAATTGTCCTACAGCAAAACCCATGAACCCATGCGTAGTTTAACTGCACTTCTTGCCATGAGAGGTGCTAGTTCATCCCTAATATACAGGCACATGTTGTCCTTGTAATTGGCTAGGATATAATTGGAATTCCCTTGGCCCCTACTGGAAAGATATGACTAAATCTAGTACCTGCTCCCACCCCAAGTCAGTTGTGTCTTGCTGACCTCTTCTCTGACACTTAGCTTGCTGTTCTGTTTTTCTATTTTCCCCTAAATGCAACTTACTTGAAGCATGTATTAATTTGATTAACATTCCCTCTACTTGAAGGGTATGAGACAATAGCCCATTCGCCAGTCTTAGCCACTTTCTTCTCTTTTTAAATGTCTACTTATGACGTACATCCAGACTGCACGCCCTTTTTATTTTTCAAAGAAACAAAACCAAAACAACAAAAAAGCATTTTAAAAGAAATTACAAAAATTTGTTTTGAAATAAAGTTCAAAAATTTGTTTTCAATTGTGGCCATTACCAAAAGGGGGATCAATGAGAAAAAATAAATTGCAAATCCCAAAAAAATAATGTCCCCCTGACTTCTCTGTCTGTGCCTCCCTCAGCGTGTGCATCTGGTTGTTCATCTCTGAAAATGTGTGAAATCCTTTTTTTTTGTCTTTATTTTTCTTTCTCCCTATTTGTTTGGGAATTAAATGCTTTTTTGTATTATATCTATCTATCTATATATGTCAATGTGTTCCTTTTGAATTGCTAGATCTTTTTAGATTTGGTTTTATTCAAAATTATGAGAAAAAAACAGTTATGAATTGTTTTCTGCAATTTTTCCCCACTCCCTCTTTAAATGTGGAACAGCTTCAGCTGCAGAGCCCCCCCACATCCCCATTTTACCAGTGAGTCCTCTGTCACTGAGAATCCTGTGCGCCTGGGGAAGATGGATGTCATTGGGAAGTACCATATCTGTAGAGGGGAAGTAATTTGGAACCCCGCAAGTGGGCTCCCTATTCAAACTGACCTTCCCATCACTGCTGCGGATGTTAACTCCCTCCCCCAAACTCTAGATGGGGCTGTGTGGCTGCCGCTTGAAGTTGTTCAACCTGGAATGCTTAAATCTAGTCTCCTTTGTTTTTGCTTTTTAATCTTTCTATCATTATTCTTAGAATTATGATTTTATGTATCTTGACTATTTTCAGTAGAAAAAAAGCTTAAGTGTTTTTACTATTTGAAAATCTTTAATGACAACTGTAATGATTTTTGGAGTAAATTGCATGTTGAAGAAGTTGCAGATTAGGGGTGTGTGAGATTGTCAGTGTTAGAGTTCTGTTCTTTATTTCTGTAGATGGGCATGTTTAGGCTCATTTGTTTTTGTATATTGCCCATCCCTTCCTTACAGCCAGAAGCTCTAATGCAGCTAGATCACTCCGTGCCGCCCTTACATGGACATGGCGACTCACTTACACATTTACTCCCATCATCTTCATCTCTTTGTGTAGTACACTCATAGATACAACCCCTACCCTTTCTGCATCTTCCCTTCCCACACCCCTCCTTTCTTTAGCATTGTTCAAATTTCTGTGCTGTCATCCATCCCTTTAAATTAAAGAAAGTCTAAAATTTGTCAAAAGACAACGACAAAATTAACTATATATGTGAGAACTTATAACAATGCAGAAATTCATTCAAAAGCCCTTTAGATTCATAGATTTTTAAAGGCAAATTATAAAAGTTAACAGATTTTTAATTTTTTTTCATTGCAATCAGAATTATTTTCCATTCAAAAATTTATGCCCTCCCAACTCCCCCCCCCACCCAGAGTAAAAATTTGTTAAAGTGCAGATTTCCTTTTGTTTTCATGTTCTGTGGTGTGGATGTATGTGTTGTTGACTCCCTGTATCATCCTCTGTTGTACAATTAGCTATATTTGGAAAAACTAGACATTTTGCTCAAAAAGTTTTTTAAGAAATGACAACAAAAAAGCAAGTTACAAAGAATGTGGCAATTCTATTTGTCCAAGAGCATTCTTACACAACTTTCTTTTGTAAATTTTTTCTTTCATGCCAAAAAAACATGCGGGCAATTTGTTGATGTAAGTTGACTAAAAATTAATACGGTATGTTTTTAACTTCAATTATTTGTCTATATGGAAAATCTTTTTTTTCTGAAGTGGCCACTATTTTTTTAATTTGCATTTCCTTTTCTTTCTGTTCTTATATTTTGAATGCCTTGTTGTTACCTGCTTGACTTCTCTCTAACTTCCTTTGACCCTGGAGTTGTTTTCTATTCTTATTATTTTATTTTAAATGGAATATTATTTTATTTAATTTTATTTCATTTGTATCTTTAAATTATTTTATTGTTATGTTTTTGTGCTGACTTGCTTCAAGTAATAAATGTGAATTCTACTTTTTGGCAGATGGGGTGGGTAAATTGTTCTTATCATCCAAAAGTGTGTCTTACCTCTTTGCCTGAATCAACTTTTTAAGCCTTGAAAATAGCAGACTCTGTGATGGGATATTAAATTGGTTACAGCCTAAAGGAGACCTGGACCCTACAAGAAAAATAGTTCACGTTTCTTTACAATCCTAATTTCATTGTCATTTAATTCCTGAGAAATCATTGAAGGAAATAAGTCCTTTATTTTTTCTTCAGAAAAAGAGAAACAAGGTACTCTCAAGTGATTATTATAGAATTTGGTTTTCCAGGATGATACCAACACCATTACCATAGGCTGCAAAATCAATGGTACTGAGAACAAAGTCATTGAGAATCTAAGGTATTTAGTGTTTTCCTATTCATGACTCCTAATGTCTCAATGCAATTGGTAAAAGCACAAGCGCCTACACAAAGGTGCTTTTCTCTCTCCTTTTTCTTTCCTTCTTCTGTCCCACCCCACTTTCTCTTATTCCTTTTCTATTAATAGTTGTCATTTCTCCCAAGGATTTAATCAGGTAAGCTTTACAAGATTACTAAGATCTTCCAAGAAGAAGCAAGATGATTTTCACATCCAAGATTTCACTTAGGATTCTCACGTGGGTGCGTCCATTGAGTATAACTCTACAATGGTAAGATACTTCTTACTTTTAAAAGCTATTCCAGTCAGTGCTACCTATTCACTTCAGAAAACAAAAGCTCAGTAAGACATAATTTGTGAGTTTTAAATTGCTTTGCTACACTTTATTTTTTTAGATATTTATATCTGCAATTGTTAAGATGTATAAATATCTAACTGGAAAAAGAAAAATAATAGGGATGTTTTCAATTCAGCAACTACAATGAATGGAACTTATTGATCTAGATTTATTGATTTAATATTTTGACTTAGTGAAAGATAGCTTAAAGATTTGGAGCAAAGAATTTCCTAAATGGTTTGTATTTTTATCTAATTGAAGGCATTATTGTATTTAAAATGTTTTGGTGAAGAAGCTATCCTAGGATATTTTAACAAATGGCTAATCATCTTTAAAATCAAACTTTTTAAAATACAATCATCCTTAAACTCTGTACTTAATATGTTCTCAGCCTTGTCATGGTTGAGTATTTATATATTCAAAATATTAATGAAATGTTATATAGCAAGGGCTGCTTGGGAACAGGGAGTAGGTAGGTAATAGTCACAAGAGAGAGAACACTACTACCTTCCTACCTAATCCATCTTCCTGGATTTCAAGGAGGGGAGGTAAGGAGAAGAACTGGCAAGAGTCATCTGAGAGCATCGACTGGCCAAGGATACTCAAATCTACCAGTCCCAGGGAGGCAATTGTCAAACTTAAATCTATATGATCTCTGTAGATTGGGAACTGGAGCCCAAGACGGAAGTTTAAGGAGAGCCATCATTGGTAGGCAGAGACAAGGATTTCACTGGAAAGAAAAGTCAGTCCAGGAGTTCCAGCTTTGTTGTCTAGTAGAAAAGAATGTTTGGAGAAAGCAAAGAGTGAAAAGAAATCTTATGAAAAGGCGAGGGAAATTTAAGAAAAAAAATCTTATGAAAAGGAAAGGAAATTTAAGAAAAAAAATGAACTTCCCTGAGGGAGAAGAGAGCCCCTTAGTAAAAAGAAAGAAAACACGTAGCCCAAATTAGGAGGGAGGGGGGAACCAGAATGGAATTCACTGGGCTTGCTTTTAGCAAAGTTGATTTTATAAGGCTTTTCCGAACTGTCTTGGCTTGGGGACTTTACATGTTGATAAGAGTCATGTGTCTCTTGCCTGGAATTATTTAAGGGAAAAAGAATTTTTGGTGGTCTATTTTCTTCCATTTTATCTGTGTTTTTGTTCCTGTTAAAATTTCTCCTCTCCTGAGGCAATCCAACTTTCTCCATTTGTGTAGAAGACTTTCATCCTCTCAAGCCTTAAATTCCTATAAACCATCTCCAATGAGAGCCCAACTTTGCAACCAGTTGGCCTGGCAAAAATGGGTGGAAAAAAAGCGAAACAACCTATTTTATTTTTTATTTTATTATTTTACTTTATTTTTATTTTATTTTTCACTTGACTTCCCATAGATCATCAATTACTGGAGTGAGCACCACTGTCACTGTATCACTGTCATCCCCGTCCAGGCCCCAGTAACGTCTCCATATGTCCTGTCTCATGCTAGCAGAGCCCAAGGGCATCTACTTGCTCCAGGAACATAAAGAGCCTCAATCCATTCCGAATGAGGTCTATAATTGTTACTGGTATTTGGCATATCAAATACAACACAGGTAGCTTGCCATGCTCTGCTGTGCAGGTAGCATACTCTTGTAGTCATCTCTAAGTCCAGCATTTATTGATGAACCGCGCGTGCTGAGCTGTGATAGGCTGGTCTGCTGGGTGGAGTTCTGATGAGAGGAAGTCGGATGTGGAAAATGGAGGCCCTCATGGAGTGGGGGTCATCTGGCTTGTTGCAAGGCTCTGCTGGGGTGGCACACCAGGGCTATAACCCACCATCCCTCCTGGGCACCTCGTGAGCAGCTGGGCACAGGGAGAGCAAGTAGCAGCTCTGCCCCATGTCTGTGAGTCTCTGCGAGCACCAGTAACATCTCAATATGTCCTGGCACATTCGGGAGATAGCCCAAGGGCATCTGCCCACTCCAGGAACATAAAGAGCTTCAAACCATTCCATCAAGTCATGGGAATGAGGTCTATAATTGTTACTGGTATTTGGCATGTCAAATATAACGGGTAGCTTGCCAGGCTCTGCCATGCGGGTATATTTGTCTATCTTATATTAAATGATTAATTTAAAACAAAAAAAATTAAATTTTTCAATTAGTTGAATTGGGTTATAATTATAATTTTGAAGGTTTTTTTTTCATGTGGGCAATTGGTGACTTACTAAAATTTAAAAAAAATATATTTTGAAATATCTTTGTCTTTCCATCAGAATTTTTTTTTTTTCCTTTTTTTTGGTCACGCTTGCCAATGCTCAGGAGTTACTCTGGGCTCTGCACTCAGGAATTACTCTAGTGATGTTCAGGGGGCCATATCGGATGCCTGGCATTGAACCTAGGTCAGCCCCATGCAAGGGCAAATGCCCTACTATATAGCACTGTACTATCGCTCCGCCGCCCTTGTAATTTTCTAACAAAATTTCCATTAATTAAAATGACCTTTTCTTCCATGGGACCCAACAATTCCATACCTGGGAATATGCCCAAGGGCCCAAATGCACAAACCAGAAAAGACACACATCAAGTAACAAACCGCCCAATGTCGTGAATTCATTCTTGTGCCACCTCAAGTCATCAGCACTGGGCTCTGTGCAAACACTCACGGCTGGACAGGCACAAAACCTGAAATAAAACCTAAAATAAGGAGCCGGAGCGATAGCACAGCAGGTAGGGTGTTTGCCTTGCACGCAGCCCACCGGGTGTGATCCTGACATCCCATATGGTCCCGTGAGCACTGTCAGGAGTAATTCCAGAATGCAGGGCCAGAAGTAAGCCCCAGAGCAGCGCTGAGTGTGACCCCACATTAAAGAAATAAAACAAAAATTTTAATATAATCAATTAAAAAATTCACATTTTAATGGGGAAAAAACCCTCCACAGTGAATGCTATTTTATTTTATTTTATTTTTAGCGAGAGGGAAGTCAGGATGTGGAAAATGGAGGGCCCTCATGGAGTGGGGGTCATCTGGCCTGTTGCAAGGGCTCTGCTGGGGTGGAGGGCCAGGGCTAGAACCTGCCATCCCTCCTGGGCACCTCGTGAACTCCACCCAGCAGACCAGCCTATCACAGCTCAGCTCGGTGTCCGCAGCGGCTGCGGGTTCATCAATAAATGCTGGACTTAGAGATGACTACAAGAGTATGCTACCTGCATGGCAGAGCCGGCAAGTTACCACGTGTTGTATTTGATATGCCGAAATACCCGTAACAACTATAGAACTCATTCGGAATGGATTGAGGCTCTTTATGTTCTTGGAGCAAGCAGATGCTCTTGGGCTCTGCTAGCATGAGACAAGACATATGGAGATGTTACTGGGGCCCGCTCGAGGCAAATCGATGATGAGCGGGAAGACAGTGACAGTGACAGTTTATTTTTTTGATTTTTGGGGGTTGCACCAGTAATTTTGGCTCAGGGATTAGTCCTGGCTCTGCACTCAAGAATTAACTTCTGGGGCTGGAGCGATAGCCCAGTGGGTAGGCGTTTGCCTTACGCGGCTGGCCTGTGCGGCCGGGGTTCGATCCCGGCATCCCATAAGGTCCCCTGAGCACCGCCAGGAGTAATTCCTGAGTGCAGAACCAGGAGTAACCCCTGAGCATCGCCGGGTGTGATCCCCAAAAAAAGAATTAACTTCTGGCTGGTTTCAAGAGACCAGATAGGATGCTGGGGTAAGCCCAATTTGTTTGTTTGCAAGGCAGACACCCTGTACTAAGGGTCCAGCCCCACAACCTCTTTTTCAATCCTATCTTGATTATCTTGATTTTAATTTATTCTTGAAACTTTACTTCCAAGATGGTCCTTTTGTCTACCAACATTTGAAATACAAAGCAGTGGCTCTGTGTTAAATGTGTGTTAATATGTGGATGCATTTTCAGTAAAACTTGTGTTATTATTTACACTGTTTTAAGATAGATTATGTCATTCTAATTTTTGCAATTTAAATGAAGATTAACTAAGTGGATTAACAGAACTAATATATAATTTTATATTATAATTTATATATGATATGTAAATTAGTTTTATAACCAAGCTAATTAATAAATAAGCTATAACATTATGATGCTAATTTGAATTTGAAGGGCTTCAGGTGCAAAATTCTTAGAAAGGAAATTAAAAATCAATTGGTCTTTGTCATTTTACAATATATAATTTTATCAGAGGAGTATAATAAAGTACTCTTTTATATATGGCTCAGCTTTCCCGAGTATATGTTAGAAAAAAACAAAATCTAGTATTTTTTCAGATACAAATTCAGCTTAAGCTAGGGAAAAAAGTATTTCCTATGTAAAAATTCTCCATTAATATATAAATGGAGACATTTTGAGTTTTCTTTTTTGTGTCTTTTTCTCCTGGTATTTGCAATATTTATTCATGGTGATTTCTTTTTTGTTCCTTTATACTTTTTTCTTTTTGGGTCACACCCAGCGATGCTCAGGGGTTACTCCTGGCTCTGTGCTCAGGAATTACTCCTGGCAGTGCTCATATGCGACCATATGAGATGCTGGGGAATTGAACCGTGGTTGGCTGCATGCAAGGCAAATGCCTTAACTGCTGTACTATTGCTCCGCCCCAATTCCTTTATCAAATGAAGACATCCTTTATTCATATGTTGCTGAAAGCCTTGCTTTTAGTATGAGTGCTGAATTAAAAAAATATTATACCACCGTGAGATATACAATTACAGAGATGTCCATGTTTGGGTTTCGGTCATACAGTTCCAACCCCATCCCTCCACCACTGCCCAATTCCCACCACCAATGTCCCTGATTCCCTCCCCCTCCCTAGCCTGCCTCTATGGAAGGTTCTTTAACTCTTTTCTCCGTTTCTCTTTCTCTCTCTTTCTCTCTCTTCCTTTTCTTACACATTGTGGATTGCAATACATACATTTAGAGGTCATCATGTATCTTTTGCCTGATGATACAAAAACATTTTCATGGTTATAAACTTTAAGATATGTGTATACCATAATATTCAGTGACAAAGAATAATCAAATGAGTATTGTTCAAGATCTCAAGTGAGTGGGAGGAAGGATAATTCATCACCTTAATATTTGGATTTCCCAGCTCAGAATTGGAAGAATGTAAATAAGAGAAGAGCTAAGTGCATCTAAATGTAAATACAAGAAATTCAAAAATTAGGGCTTGGTGTCCTCTGCCAGAATCTTGGATTTTAGTGTTACTATTTCAGTATTTTTTGTGACTTTCTTGGCGCAAACATTTCCAGAGAAACAAAGGTTAGTAGTTTTCATATTGTAAACCACTTCAAAGATGCGCCTCTTGTTTTGTCAATGACCCCCTACCTTCAGCATCATTCTACCTCCTACATTCGACAGTTCAGAGTCATTCTATTCAATTTTTAATGCATTATCTTTCCAGGATGGCAGAAAGCCCCTTCAGCCCTCAACACATGAATTATATATCTATAAATACACTCATAAAGTAAAAGTAAGGGCAGTCTTCAGAGCTAAAAGGGACCTTTTATATCCCTAGTGATCTCTCTAGTTTAAAGAAAGCACAACTCTGTCAAAAGAGTATATAATCCCAATTTAAAACATGAACTTTAAGGAATACAAATATGTCTTCCTCCCAAACCAAGGATCAAATCTGGAGATGGCATAGAAAAGTTGAGTTGTGATGGATTGCAAGTCTTGCATAACTCTGCCTGCAACCTTCTATATATTTAGGCTTGCTTCTGTGAATTCTTTTATAAGTATAGAGCATCTGGTAGGTCACCAACTCCATAGTATTTGCATAATGAAAAAAATACTTTGCTGCAGCAACATTTCTGAGAACAGTCACTTTTGATTGACACAAATAACACTTAAATAGCATACCTCTTAAATAGTCTTCTATAATCCAAGTGATTTCCAAGTAAAATCAATTAATAGGAGATATATAATCCTTGCCTTCCTATTTCAAATTATTTATATCATTGGACTCCTCAAAGGACACTACAGTTAGTTACCTTAAGTCTAGAAGATGAACTTTTGTAGTAAAACTTATTGTTTATTGTAACTCATCCATCTGTACCAAGCAGCATATTTATACTTCTGAGAGTTTTTCACCTACTTTTACTCTCATTCTCATTTGTAATAAGAATGTTGTGAATTCTTATTACCGGAATACCTAACTATTCTGGTAAAGCAAGTACCTCGCTTAAATTGTAGTAATTGAGGCATAAGCTTCAAGAGGTATCAATTTCAACACATTGCCAGCCTTAGGATCAAATAAAGAGCCAGCTGGTCGTCCATCTCTATGAGTATCTTTTGTTTTAGAAATCTTGTATTTCAGTAAGAGAGCACATGAATCACTTGCTTTTTCTCTTTTTGCTCTTGTAAGAGCAGAAGTGAGCCTATGAAACTCCTCCCCTTGGGCCCCAATAAAATCAGAGCATAAGACAACGGTATTCTTTCTCTTAATCTCCTATCTCTCTCTTTTCTTTCTACCTTTTTATTTCTGACTGTATTCCTAAAGCCCAAAGTTCCATATTAATTTTAAGCCATGAAAGTAATAAATCTTTTTTTGGGGAAGTCAATGTTTCCACATGATGATTATTAAAAGACATCTTGCAATCATAATAAGAACCACTAAGTGGCCAGAAAATAGTTACAGTGGATAAAGCACTTGCCTTGCATGTGGCTGTCCTGGATTTAATCCACAGTACTCTGTCTGGTCCCCTGGAGACTCTGAGTGACCTCTAAGTGCAGAGCTGAGTAGATCCTGAGTACCAAAAAGCTGGTCCAAATCAAAACACAATTAATAGACTGTAGTGGCACACAGTAGAATAACTTAGCACACATAGCCTCAGTTGTTTGTAGAATTTTAAGATATAGGCATTTCCCAATTCTTTTAGTTTTGTTTATTCAACATCCCTGTATTTGTTATCAAATCTCCCTGACAAGAACATCATTTGTCAGTTTTTATCACTGCTACCAGGTCTAAGAGCAAAGTAGCAAATAAAACTATACATTAATAGTTTTTCATAGCCTGTTTATTAAATTGTGCAATAATAAACTGTTTTATTTTAATTTTGGAAGTAAATACATAATGTCACAGAAGAATTCATCAACCTTATAAAAGGACTTTTATACGTGAAAAGCTTTTTACTTCTTGCTTCAGGTTCCCATCTTTCTCTCAATTTTAGTAAGGCTGTCATTATTATTAATGTTGTTTTAATCCTAGTGTGGTACTTACTTAAGAATAAAATAATAACAAAAGTGGAGCTATTAATGCAAAGTGAGCAATTTGTAGATTTTGTGCAATTTTCAACAACAAAACACATATGCTTTAGGGAGGAAAAACAAGGAAAATTTAAGATTGCAGTTCAATGTTGCCAATGATGTTACTGCAAATTAACCTTCACTCTGAAATCAGAGAAAATAATACTCTTGATCTTACTTAAAAGAACACTAGAATACTATTTAATATTTTTACGTTTTTATCACACCTTTGCTTCCCAACAAATCTGTCATTTTCTTTTTCCTTTTTATTACCAAGGCTTCTCTGCTTACTTTATATGGGATAGATTTCTTTATCTTAGTCTAAGGAACAAATGACTCTATATTGTGCTAGAAAGAACACACATACCAAACTTTTTTTTTTTTTTTTTTTTTTTTTTTTGTGAAGTAAAGTAGGTTTTATTAAGGAGGTTTTAGGTGAGGGGGAGGGAGAGAAAGAAAGGAAAGGGTAACGCGCTCAAGGGAGAACGCGGGCTGCTCAAAAAGGCAGAGAGCACGAGTAAAAGAGAGTACACATCTCAAGAGGGGATAAGCGAAACAACACGTGCTCCAGGCACCACATGTGCGCGCAGGCAACATATTACCCAGGCAGCATGTGCGCGCTGTCCTTTGTTTAGGACGGCTTTTGTAGATTTCTCCCCAAGTTACTCCCCATATGGGGCTTTAACCTTGGTTGCTAGGGCCCCGTTGCCAAGGGGAGTAGACTTTTGGGAGGTGGTCTTCTGTGAGGCTGGGTGCTGGGCAGGAAGGATGATTCATCTCCCTCAGGAGATTTACACATTCCTTTTTGGCCTTTTCTTCCTCCAGGGTCTATTGTTGATAATGGTCCCATCAAGTCTGGTTTCCGGCTTTCAATCAGGTGTGGCTCTGGAGCTCTTCTTCAGAATTTATTGCCATGTGGCCCCCTGTCTGCCTGCCTACAACAATCCCCCTAGAGATTTCACCCCTTAAATCTTTGAGGGGAAAGTGGTCGAAGGTCCGTCTTCTGTATTTGCTTCCTGCTGACAAGAGGGGCTTGTAGACCACTGCCTACAAGGGGTGAAATCTTCTTACTACCTTAGTTTAAATGGGGCCCAGGCAATAAATGAAGGTTAGATTCCTGAAGTTTTTTTATCTGCAAGACAAAAGACCAGATTAATTAGGCTAAGGAACATTACTTTGAAATGATTAGACCCTGAAGGAGTGCAGAGGTCCCTTTTGCCCTAGTGAGGGCAGGGTGGTTTGCTGCTGATGGAAAACACCAATGTTAAGGTAGAAACACCAGCCACCTCTCCTGGCTTTTGTACAACATAGAAAAACTTTAATCCTTCCACTGAAGGTTTTAACAGGAATGAATAGATAACTGGGACCCTGAACATCTAAGCATTTGCATGAAGTTAAGTTGCCAATTCTTGAGATTTATTTATGGCACATGAAGCACAGTTCTGAGTTACTTTTTTATGAACTGAGAACAAACACTTAACCAATTTGGATGCTAACTTGAAGACCCTTTGTCTATTAGCAGACTTTAGAGTACATTTGCCTTTTAGCTGATGTTCCTGGTTGGACTGATGACATGTATAACTTGAGTTCCCTTTTAGACTAGGCTGATTACTTACAGTTAGTAAAGCAAGTTCTATTTGGATTATCCAAGGGTACCTTTAAATTAAGCCTATTTGGATACATACATTTATTTAATTGCCTTTGTAGCTAGAATTTGATTTGTATAAAAGTTATAGAAATATGGTTTTCTCTCCACCTTCGCTTTAAATTTGCCAAATGACTTTATAAACCTGACTTGTTCTTTTGCATAAACACAAAGCAAAACTGGAGAACTTTTTCACTTAGGGTACCCGTTACTACTAAGAAGTTCTGGGAATTGGCTAAGACAGAGCAGGCAAATACCAATCATGGTATTTTAATGTTTTTACCTGTTACGTCAGGGCTACCCCAGGCTTGGCCATGAAGATCAGGTTCCATGATGAGCTACAGGTGACCTCGGGCCTTTTTCACTGTGTTGAGCGGGCGTGACAACATCCCTCTTTGGGGCTGAAGCCATTCCCCTACTGCAGCAGTAGTCCTTGTTGCATGGCCCAGGCAGTTGTCAGTCACCACAGATTGGCGGATTTCGGGTCCTTACAGCAGAGATGATCTTTGGTTCTTCCTTTAGCCGGCCTGCCTCTAGGGTCTCCCTGAGGTTTGTAGGGTACTTGCAGCTGTACCTGTGATAACTACATGCTTCTGTCATTTAGACCAATTCCTTTGACTTTTGTTTTCCCTGGAAGAGGGCCTTGGGGTCCCATACTGACTTTCCTGTTTGCATGAGGGCTAGGCCTATTACAGAGAGGGGAAATATTTTGTTTGAGTTTATGCAAACCAACACAGTGCCATGGAACATTAAAAGACGTACTGAAGGTGTAAAAGAGAGAAAAGCATATATTACACTTTACTTACAGTGAAGTGCAATACACCAATTTGCTGTTGGAACTGCTTAAAAGAAGCATAGAAGTTCTGTTGAAATAGAGCAGACAGTTTAACAGTATTCTGTGTAACTTATTTAACTCCATGTTAAACAAAACCTAATTACCAGTTTTTAGGAGCACTGTAACAGGAGTTTATACCATTTTGTTTAATTTTTTTTATAGATCTTACCAACTAGATACTTTAGAAAAGAGTTTTATAGTTTACTTAACATTCTCTGACCTTTTTACACATTTCTTTTTACATTTATTCTGTTTTGTAGCTTTCCTGCAAAAACAAGCCTTTACTTTAACAGAATTCCTTCCTTTTTTTTACTGACATCTTTATTTATTATTTTTTGTTACTTAAAATGCATTATTTAGACTTTTATAGTTGCACCCTAAAGGTATTAACTTTTTTATTTTACAGAGCTTAGTACAGGCTGATTTTTCAAGAAGTTTGGAAACACTTTTGCTAATTATTTTTATTTAGCATGACAAGCTACTTTAAAAGCATTAATTTTATATTTAAGGAGAACATAAACAATGCAAAGTAAAAATACTCGGAAGATTACTATTAAGAAACAGTGACTTGTGAATGAAAGCTTTTAATTTAAGACTAGGTTGATACCTGATGACAAAGCTTACATATATTAAAGCTATTTTAATAATAGCACATACTGGGCAGATTAGAAACAATGCCTGAAAAAGAAAAACTGATTACTGTTATTTACTTTGCATTTTAATTTTTTTATGTTTAGAAGCTTCACAAATTGAAAGAAACATTTCTGGCTCCTTGAATGTGGCTGACTTTCTTCAGCCCTGAGGCTGCTCTGGAATTTCACCTGAAAAGCCTTTAAGGCATAATGCTGTGCTTCAGATTTATCAGACTGAGATCTTGAGATAATCCCATTACAGAAATAAAACAAATATGTAGACATACCAACATATGGCATTTTGGAACCAACTTTTGTGAAACACAAGATTTTCCTGACTTAATTACAACAGTTTTTGTACCTTAGTTAATTTTGAAAACAGCCTAATTTTTCATTAGTATTTGACTAAGGCTTATAAGGTCAAAGCTTTGCACAATTTTACAAAGTTTTTATTTTTCCTGCTTTGACTTTTGCTTTTCCCCCCTTTTTTAACAGCGCAAGTTTTGCAGCTGAGAGAATTTTTAGGCATTAGGAACCCTTAAAAAAAGGTTTTTTACAATTATATATTTTAACCCCTTACCATAAGATTTAGATTGGGCATGTTGATTTTTTTTCTCCTCAAGCTTAACACCTAGTTTAGAACACATGGCCTATCCCTGGCTTAACAATTTGCTTTTGATTTTAACTTGGTTTATTTAACACTCCAATGTTTTACACAGACAAGACAACTGCAAACAATTGGTGGCCACCACACTGCGCTGCACACATACAATATACAGTTGATTGATCTATTTTTAGTTATGATTTGACCCTTTTGGAAGGGTAGAGGAAACTGATAGACTGAGAAAGGAAGGGCAGTTCCCCAGGGCAAACAGCCCTGCTCGGCCGATGGGACCTGGCCCCTGCATTTTTTCAGCCTGCACCAACCTCTGCTCCCTGCCTGTCTTTTTACATGAAGCATGGGTTAAGAAAGCTTTTGTTGAAAAAAAAACCGGCCACCTAGATTATGGCCACAAATTAAGTTGTAAACTTAATGCTACTGTTTTTAGCTTTTAGTTTTTTGAAGTTTAGCTTTTTGGTTCCTAATTCCTAGTTCCAAGTCCTGAATGCACCTTAGTGGCGCTTTGCTAACTAGAGGCATAGTAAAGAAAGTAAAAATTTAGTTGCGTATGGACAGTTTTTGGAGATAGATGTTAGTGAGGACAGGTTAGGCTGTAAAACCCTGTAAATTGAATTACTGCATTAATCCCCTTTTGAAATTAATTACTACATTGGAGCCTCCTTTGATTTGATAATTTTGTACTGGACCTGTTAAGGAAAAACTGCTGTTAAGCCTACCGGGTAATTAAGGTTAGCAGCCAGTGCTTATCTGCGCAGGTCCTAGTGTGCTTTTGCTTTTTGGTGCAACAATTGGACAAAATTATTAGCCATTTTAGGTGAACTTAAAGCAAAGGTTAGAAATTGAACTTTCTTTATAAACTTGAAAGCTTTCCCCAAAAATGTCCCTAGCTGCTTGCTGTTGCTGAAGCTTATTGAGAAGGGGCGCTTGGACCTTCACTCTGTCAACTTCTTTCCAGCCACTTTACCTAGGAAACTCCTGGGTGGGTCCAGCGGGTTTGGAATGACAAGAAGCTCAGCTTTAGCACACCCTGCTCCGCCTGACCTTGGGGAAAGATAGATAGATGCCTACGCTGCGTTAGACCACAGTGGGCAGTGGGCTTCCCTGCAAGACCTCTTTGCTTATTATAATTTACGGCCTTAGTAACACACGTTTTCATCCCGCTATTAGACAGGTTTAATCATGTAATCCCGCATTTTTTTTCCTTTTTAGTTTGGTAATTCCACCCAGGGGTTTGTTAGGGGAACTGCCGTGAAACCCAGGGGGAGGTCTCTATTAGTTGCATGGAGCTCGTCTGCATGAACCTGCATAGCTGCTATAATCTGTGTTTTTTTTTCCTCTGGGGGTGCAGCAATTGGACAGAACTATTTGTGCATCATCCCAGGTGAACTTAAAGTTAAAAGTTAGAGTTTGAAATTTCTTTGTAAACTTTGAGGGATCTTCCCAAAACCTTCTAGCTGCTGCTTACATTGGTGTAGGTCGCCCATGGTGAAAGGTACCTGAACCTTTACTATTCCTCCTCCCCATTTGGCACTTCTCTTAGAGGAAGAATTTTTCTGTTTTTGGGTGGTAAGAGACTTTACTTGAGCGCGCCCTGTTAGACTAGTTTTCGAGGGAGGGAGACGTTTTAAAGTTTCTTTGGAGTGGCAGCAGATTTTCTTGCAGTTATCTCCCTGCGCCAGCCTCGTCTTTTGAGAGGAACTGTGCTCTTTAATTTCCTATGATGTTTGTGAGCTCCTTTGCTAATAACTTTTTTTTTTGGACCAGCCTGGTCTTCTGAGGAGAGACTGCGCCCCTTACTTCCCTGGGTTTGTGCGAGCTCTTCTGCTACTACTCTCCTCTGCACTGGTCTCTTCTGGGGAGGAGCTGCGCTCTTGGTACTCCTCGATTTTTTGGGGGGTCCTAGGGCTTGGAGACCTTGGGCTAGAAGAGCCTCGGATTGCCGGGGATAGTTTAGGCAGGAAGGCGTGACCGGTACCAAGCCCAGACTTTTGAGTCTTTTACGGGACTCTGGGAGCCAGCGGCAGGGAGGGAGCCGGCCAGTAAGGGTACAGTGGCAGTAGGGTACAGTGGCAGTAGGTACAGTGGCAGGGGGTTTGCAGTGGCAGCGGCTGAGCCTGAGCCAGCGGCTGCGGAGGCGGCAGCGGCAGCGGCGGTAGCGAGCCTGAGCCGTTGCCAGCGGCTTGCCAGCGGCCCCTCCAAAGGGACTGAGGCCCTCCGGGGTCCCAAGCGGACCTCCATGTGGAGGAAACATCATTAGAATGTCGTCTATGGGATCTGGTTCTGGTTCTTTTTCCCCTGTAGCATCTGCATAGAAGATGCGTCGCCTCTTTTCCTTGTTAAGGCTTGATACAGTGCCATGAAGGCTTGAATGTAGGGGGTTTCATCCCATTTCCTTTGCCTCTTGCAGAAGCGCCGATTAGCTGCAAGATGGTGTTGGACCGCAAGCTACCATTCACTGGCCATTTTTCCTGTGTTCTAGTTTATAGTTAGGCCCACGATTTGTTACAAAAGGTCTTTGAGCCGTGCCTTGCTTAGACATTCTAGTTGTAGGTCCTTCCAAAGTGTTTCAACAGAGGAAGCCAGAGGGGGACTTCTTGGGTATAGAGGCAGAATTTCTCCATTATTTTAAGTATTCAGCAAGGGAACCTATGAAAGAAGGAAAGAACTAAAACAGGATGGTTCCTTGGCGAAACTCTTAATGCAGAAACCCGCTCGGCGGGAGGGCTGGGCACCCCAGCCCCTCGAGGTGAGAAACACTCAGCCGGAGGGTCGCAGAGCATCGCGCTAGCCCCAGCCCCGAGGAGAAACATTCACGCGGGAGGGGCGCAGCGTCGCAGCCCCCAGCCCCGGAGGGAGAAACACTACCCCCGGGAGGGCGCAGCGTCGCAGCCCAGCCCCCGAGGAGAAGCCAGGGGTCCACTTTGACCATGGGCGTCTCCCATAGTGACCTTTGAGTTACCCTAAGCGTTGGGCCTTCCGGTAGACCCAGCCGACCTAATTTTACGACCTGCGTGTGGAGCCGGACCAGCCTGGCCGTGGGTTTCCAAGAGAGGAGTGAAAAAGGTTTCTCCTTAGTTGGTTGCTTCCGCTTTTTTCAACCTTGCGGTGATTGCTGCATTTTTCAATTGGGTTTTAATTTTTTTGCCTTTTTGCCATTTGCTGGACTTCATTTAGGTTCTAGGTTCCGCCTTTGTCCGAAGCATTCACTGGACTTCTTAATAAATTTTTTAATTTTTGCCTTTCTGCCTTGGCGACATTTACTGGGTCCCTTACTGGGTTCTGCCTTGCTGCTTTGGCTTAGTTTACTGGGCCTTCTACTGGGTTCCGCCACTTGCTGTGCTTTGTCTTAGTTTCTGGGCTTTCACTGGGTTCTGCCCTTACTGCCTTTTACCCTTTTTTTTTTTTTCTTTTGCCTGGGGCAAGCTGCTAGAGGCCTCCTTTACGTTCCCCAATTGACCTCCTGGTGTTTTTTAATCTAGCCGGTTTTCTTTCTGGGTATTCTGGGACGAGGGGAGAGAGAAAGGGGACTCTAGCTGTAATTTGGTTTTCTAGAATCTTTCACTGATGGGTTTCCCCCCACCCTCTGGCAGTGTGATAGGTGGTAGCGAGACAGACAAAGGAGGGGTGCCTCTTTACAGAGACCATTCAAAGTTGCTTGTCTACGGGAAGAATTTAGGCGTAGTGGACTCAAAGCAGTTGTGACTTCGCTGCCGACCTCTATGTCAGCGCCACCACTTAGACCATATGTTCTTCGTAGCAGACAGCCCACTCTGGCTCCGTAACCTTTGTGGGACCTTAGGGGTGCCGGTTGTGGAGCCACAGACTCACGCCCGATATGGAGGGGACCTATCCACTGGGGTGCTCATACACACACTTTCCACTCACACAGAGGTTATCACATTCCTCCCCCGTCCCCCTAGAGATTTCCAAGGGAGCATACCTTCTACGCAGATTTTCTTTTACTGATTACCACCTTCTGGGGGACTTGACTCACCGTCCCTGCCGCTGTCGCCAAAATGTTGCAGGTGGACCCCACGGGTGACTTAGGTAGGCAGGTGAAGGAGAGAGAGAGTGGTGGCTTCTCCCCAGCCGCCTCTGCCACCCGGGACCGGGCTTGGGCAGGCTAAGGACTGATAAAGTCTGCGATGAGCTCCCTGCACGGCGTGGGCCCGAAGCCCCAAGGCTTACGAGGTGGCCGTCAAGCCACGCCTGAGGTCAGCTTTGATCTCTAGGCACGGGAGTTGATCCCAACTACCCGAGGTTTCTCGGGAGCCAGCGGACTCAGGCTGGAGCGAGGAATTGCTCTTTGCAGGAAAGGAGAGTCAGTCCTAAGGCCTTACGGAGGTCTGCCTCGAAGTTCTTGTTTTCTTACTCGCAGGGCAGAATTTTCAGAGGTCCACGACAGTGAAGTAAAGTAGGTTTTTATTAAGGAGGTTTTAGGTGGGAGGGAGAGAAAGAAAGAAAGGGAAAAGATGCTTGGCCTCAAGGGAGAAAGCGCGGGGGCTGCTCAAAGGCAGAGAGCACGAGCACAAGAGAGAGAGTACACATCTCAAGAGGAGATGGGGCAACACAGGTGCTCAGGCACCAATATCGCGCGCAGGCAACATGTACCCAGGCAGCATG
>JAJIBD010024347.1:0-112182 GCA_021461705.1 Cryptotis parvus | reverse complement strand
AAGTAAAATAGATTTTATTGAGGAGGTTTTTTGGTGAGGGGGAGGGAGAGAAAGAAAAGGAAAGAGTAACGCGCTCAAGGGAGAACGCTGGGCTGCTCCAAAGGTGGAGAGCGAGTAAGAGAGAGAGTAGGCACATCTCAAGAGGGGAGATGCGGGCAACACACGTGCTCAGGCAGCATGTGCACGCAGGCAACATGTGTACCCAGGCAGTAGGCGCCGCCCGCCCTTTGGTCAGGACGGCTTTTATAGATTTCTCCCCAAGTTACTCCCATATGGGGCTTCAACCTCGGTTGCTAGGGCCCGTTGCGGGGAGTAGACTTTGGGAGTGGTCTTCTTTGACTGGAATGTCCTGGGGGTCTTCCTTGAGCTGGGTCCTGGGCGGGAAGGCTGATTCATCTCCCTCAGGAGATTTACACATTCCTTTTGGCCTTCCCTTCCTCCAGGGTCTATTGTTGATATGGTCTTATCAAGTTTGGTTTCGGGCTTTCAATCAGGTGTGGCTCTGGATCTCTTCTTCAGGAATTTATTGCCATGTGGCGCCCCCCTGTCTGCCTGCCTACAACAATCCCCCTAGAGATTTCACCCCCTTAAATCTTTAAGGGGAAAGTGGTCGAAGGTCCGTCTTCTGTATTTTGCTTCCTGCTGACAAGAGGGGCTTGTAGACCCTGCCTACAAGGGGTGAAATCTTCTTACTACCTTAGTTTAAATGGGGCCCAGGCAATGAATGAAGGTTAGATTTCTGAAGTTGTTTATCTGCAAGACAAAGACCAGATTAATTAGGCTAAGAAACATTACTTTGAAATGATTAGACCCTGAAGGAGTGCAAAGGTCCCTTTTGCCCTATTGAGGGCAGAGTGGTTTGCTGCTGATGGAAAACACCAATGTTAAGGTAGAAACACCAGCCACCTTTCTGGCTTTTTGTACAACAGAAAAAAAAACCTCGGCCTTTTCACTGAAGGTTTAGGTAACTATACCCTGAACATTTGAGCATTTACATGAAGTTAAGTTGCCAATTCTTAAGATTAATTTGTGACACATGAAGCACAGTTGAGTTTATTCTAACTGCCCTGTTTAGTCCCTTTTTTATGGACGGTTGTTATTTACTACAGTTTTTATGAACTGAGAATGAACACTTAACCAGTTTGGATGCTAACTTGAAGACTCTTGGCTTATTAGCAGACTTTAGAGTATATTTGCCTTTTAGCTGATGTTCCTGGTTGGACTGATGACATGTATAACTTGAGTTCCCTTTTAGACTAGGCTGATTACTTACAGTTAGTAAAGCAAGTTCTATTTGGATTACTTAAGGGGTACCTTTTAAATTAAGCCTATTTGGATACATACATTTATTTAATTGCCTTTTTGTAGCTAGAATCTGATTTGTACAAAAGTTATAGAAATATGGTTTTCTCTCCACCTTCGCTTTAAATTTGCCAAATGACTTTATAAACCTGACTTGTTCTTTTGCATAAACACAGCAAAACTGGAGAACTTTCCACTTAGGGTACCCCGTTACTACTAAGAAGTTCTGGGAATTGGCTAAGACAGAGCAGGCAAACACCAATCATGGTATTTTAATGTTTTTACCTGTCACGTCAGGGGCTACCCCAGGCTTGGCCATTAAGATCAGGTTCCATGATGAGCTACAGGTGACCTCGGGCCTCTTCCACTGTGTTGAGCAGAGCGTGACAACATCCCTCTTTGGGGCTGAAGCCATTCCCTACTGCAGCAGTCGTCCTTGTTGCATGGCCCAGGCAGTTGTTAGTCACCACAGATTGGCAGATTTCTCGTTCCTCACAGCAGAGATGATCTTCGGTTCTTCCTTTTAGCTGGCCTGCCTCTAGGGTCTCCCTGAGGTTTGTAGGGTACTTGCAGCTGTACCTATGATAACTACATGCTTCTGTCATTTAGACCAATCCCTTTGACTTCTATTTTTCCTGGAAGAGGGCCTTGGGGTCCCATACTGGCTTTCCTGTCTGCAAGAGGGCTAGGCCCTATTACAGAGAGGAAATATTTTGTTTGAGTTTATGCAAACCAACACAGTGCCATGAAACATTAAAAGACGTACTGAAGGTGTAAAGAGAGAAAAGCATATATTACACTTTACTTACAATGAAGTGCAATACACCAATTTGCTGTTGGAACTGCTTAAAAGAAGCATAAAGTTCTGTTGAAATAGAGCAGACAGTTTAACAGTATTCTGTGTAACTTATTTAACTCCATGTTAAACAAAACCCTAATTACCAGTTTTTAGGAGCACTGTAACAGGAGTTTATACCATCTGTTTAATATTTTTTTTTCATAGATCTTACCAACTAGATACTTTAGAAAAGAGTTTTATAGTTTACTCAACATTCTCTGACCTTTTACACATTCCTTTACATTCATTCTGTTTTGTAGCTTTCCTGCAAAAACAAGCCTTTACTTTAACAGAATTCCTTCCTTTTTCCCCACAGACATCTCCATCCATTATCTTTCTGTTACTTAAAATGCATTATTTAGACTTCTTATAGTTGCACCCTAAAGGTATTAACTTTTTTTATTTTACAGAGCTTAGTACAGGCTGATTTTTCAAGAAGTTTGGAAACACTTTGCTAATTATTTTTATTTAGCATGACAAGCTACTTTAAAGCAGTAATTTTATATTTTAGGAGAACATAAACAATGTAAAGTTAAAATACTTAAAAGATTACTACCAAGAAACAGTGACTTTACGCTTGTGAATAAAGATTTTAAATTCAAGACTAGGTTGATACCTGGTAACAAAGCTTACATATATTAAAGCTATTTCAATAATAGCACATACTGGGCAGATTAGAAACAATGCCTGAAAAGGAAAAACTGATTGCTGTCATTTACTTTTGCACGTCTTAATTTTTTTTTTATGTTTAGAAGCCATAAATTGAAAAGAAACATTCCTGGCTCCTTGAATGTGACTGACTTTCTTTAGCCCTGAGGCTGCTTTGGAATTTCACCTGAAAAGCCTTTAAGGCATAATGCTGTGGCTTTAGATTTATCAGACTGAGATCTTGAGATAACCCCATTACAGAAATAAAACAAATATGTAGACATATTAACATACGGCATTTGAACCAACTTTTGTGAAACACAAGATTTTTTTGACTTAATTACAACAGTTTCTGTACCTTAGTTAATTTTGAAAACAGCCTAATTTTTATTAGAATTTGACTAAGGCTTATAAGGTAAAAGCTTTGCACAATTTTACAAAGTTCTTATTTTATTCCCTGCTTTTGACTTTAGCTTTTACCCCTTTTTAACAGCACAAGTTTTGCAGCTGAGAGAATTTTAGGCATTAGGAACCCTTAAAAAGGTTTTACAATTATATATTTTAACCCCTTACCATAAGATTTAGATTGAGCACGTCGATTTTTTTTCTCCTGCTTAACACTTAGTTTAGAACACATGGCCTATCCCTGGCTTAACGATTTGCTTTTGATTTTAACTTGGTTTATTTAACACTTTAATGTTTCACACAGACAAGACAAGTGCAAACAATTGGTGGCCACCACACACGCACATGCACACATACACATATACAGTTGATTGATCGATCTTTAGTTATGATTTGACCCTTTTGGAAGGGTAGAGGAAACTGATAGACTGAGAAAGGAAGGGCAGTCCCCCAGGGCAAATAGCCCTGCTCTGCCGATTGGGACCTCGCCCTACATTTTTTAGCCTGCACCAGCCTCTGTCCCCTGCCTGTTTTTTTACATGAAGCATGGGTCAAGAGCTTTTGTTGAAAAAAACCGGCCACCTAGATTATGGCCAAATTAAGTTGTAAACTTAATGCTACTGTTTTTAGCTTTTTTAGTTTTGAGTTTAGCTTTTTTTTAGTTTTTAATTCCTAGTTTTAAGTTTTGAATGCACCTTAATGGCCTTTGCTAACTAGAGGCATAGTAAAGAGAGGCATAGTAAAGAAAGTTAAAATTAGTTACGATGTACAGTTTTTGGAGATAGATGTTAGTGAGGACAGGTTAGGCTGTAAAAACCTGTAAATTGAATTACTGCATTAATACCCTTTTGAAATTAATTACTACATTTGTGCCTCCTTTGATTTGATAATTCTGTACTGGACCTGTTAAGGAAAAACTGCTGTTAAGCCTACCGGTAATTAAGGTCACCAGCCAGTGCTCATCTGCGCAGGTCCTGGTGTGCTTTTGCTTTTGCATGCAACAATTGGACAAAATTATTAGCCATCTTAGGTGAACTTAAAGCAAAGGTTAGAAATTGAACTTTCTTTATAAACTTGAAGGGATCTCCCCAAAATGTCCCTAGCTGCTTGTGTCACTGAAGCTTATTGAGAAGGGCGCTTGGACCTTCACTCTGCCAGCTTTTTCCAGCCACTTCCCCTAGGGGAACTCCTGGGTGGGTCCAGTAGGTTTGGAATAGCAAGAAGCTCAGCTCTAAGCACACCCTGCTCGGCCTGACCTTGGGGAAAGATAGATAGATGCCTGAGCTGCGTTAGACCACAGTGGGCAGTGGGCTTCCCTGCAAGTACCTTTTGCTTATTATAATTTACCGCCTTAGTAACACACTTTTTCATCCCCGCTATTAGACAGTTAATCATGTAATCCCGCATTTTTTCCTCTTCAGTTTGGTAATTCCACCCAGGGTTTGTTAGGGGGAACTGCCGTGAAACCCACGGGAGGTCTTTATTAGTTGCATGGAGCTCGTCTGCATGAACCTGCGCAGCTGCTATAATCTGTGTTTTTCCTCTGGGGTGCAGCAATTGGACAGAACTATTTGTGCATCATCCCAGGTGAACTTAAAGTTAAAAGTTAGAGTTTGAAATTTCTCTGTAAACTTTGAGGGATCTTCCCCAAAACCTTCCTAGCTGCTGCTTACATTGGTGTAGGTCGCCATGGTGAAAGGTACCTGAACCTTTATTATTCCTCCCTTCCCATTCGGCACTTCTCTTAGAGGAAGAATTTTTTTTTTTTGGTTTTGGGTGTTAAGAGACTTTACTTGAAGTACGCCCTGTTAGACTAGTTTTCGAGGGAGGGAGACATTTTTAAAGTTTCTTTGGAGTGGCAGCAGATTTTTCTGCAGTTATCTCCCTGCGCCAGCCTCGTCTTCTGAGGAGGAACTGTGCTCTTTAATTTCCCTATGATGTTTGTGAGCTCCTTTGCTAATAACTTTTTTCTCTGGACCAGCCTGGTCTTTTGAGGAGAGGCTGCGCCCCTTACTTCCCCTGCGGTTTGTGCGAGCTCTTCTGCTACTACTCTCCTCTGCACTGGTCTCTTCTGGGGAGGAGCTGCGCCTTGGTACCCCCTGTGATTTTTGGGGGTCCTAGGGCTTGGAGACCTTGGGCTAGAAGAGCCTCGGATTGCTGGGGATAGTTTTGGCAGGGAGGCGTGACCGGTACCAGCCCAGACTTCTTGAGTCTTTACGGACTCTAGGGGAGCCAGCGGCAGGGGGGGAGCCGACACCGGAGGCACAGTAGGGTACAGAGGCTGGCGGCGGTGGCAGCGGCTGAGCCTGAGCCAGCGGCTGCGGAGGCGGAGGCGGCAGCGGCAGCGGTGGTAGCGAAGCCTGAGCCGGTGCCAGCGGCTGGGCCAGCGGCCCCTCCAAAGGGACTGAGGCCCCCGGGGTCCAAACGGACCTCCGTGTGGAGGAAACATCATTAGAATGTCGTCTATGGGATCTGGTTCTGGTTCTTTTTCACCTGTAGCATCTGCATAGAAGATGCGGCCGCCCTTTTCCTTTGAGGCTTGATACAGTGCCATGAAAGCTTGAATGTAGGGGGTTTCATCCCATTTCCTTTGCCTCTTGCAGAAGCGATCTAGCTGCAAGATGGTGTTGTATTGCAAGCTACCATTCACTGGCCATTTTTCCCCGTGTTCTAGTTTATAGTTAGGCCACGATTTGTTACAAAGGTCTTTGAGCCGTGCCTTGCTTAGACATTCTAGTTGTAGGTCCTTCCAGTGTTTTAATAGGCAAGCCAAGGGGGACTCCTTGGGTATAGAGGCAGAATTTCCCATATTTTAAGTATTCTGGCAGCAACCTATGAAAGAAGGAAAGAACTAAAACAGGATGGTTCCTTGGCAAAACTCTTAATGCAGAAAACCGCTCGCGGGAGGGGGTTGCAGCCCCAGCCCCGAGGAGAAACACTCGCGGGGGGGGTTGCAGCCCCAGCCCCGAGGAGAAAAACACTTCGCGGGAGGGGGGTCGCAGCCCCCAGCCCCGAGGAGAAACACTCGCGGGAGGGGTTGCAGCCCCAGCCCCGAGGAGAAACACTCGCGGGAGGGGTCGCAGCCCCAGCCCCGAGGAGAAACACTCGCGGGAGGGGGTCGCAGCGCCGCAGCCCCCAGCCCCGAGGAGAAACACTCGCAGGAGGGGTTGCAGCCCCAGCCCGGAGGAGAAACACTCGCGGGAGGGGTTGCAGCCCCCAACCCCGAGGAGAAGTCAGGGGTCCACTTTGACCATGGACGTCTCCATAAGTGACCTCTGAGTTACCCCAAGCATCCCTGGGGCCTTCCCGGGCATCCGACTCACGACCACGACCTGCGTGTGGAGCCGGACCAGCCTGTCGTGGGTTTCCAAGAGATAGAGGAAAAAGTTCTGCCTTAGTTGGTTGCTGCCTTCTTCAACCTTGCTGACATTGCTGCATCTTTCATTAGGTTTTAAGTTCTGCCTTTCTGCCATTTGCTGGACTTTCATTAGGTTCTAGGTTCTGCCATTTTGACATTCACTGGACTTCTTAATAAATTTTAATTTCTGCCTTTCTGCCTTGGCGACATTTACTGGGTCCCTCACTGGGTTCTGCCTTGCTGCTTTGGCTTAGTTTACTGGGCCTTCTACTGGGTTTTGCCTTGCTGCTTTGGCTTAGTTTACTGGGCCTTCCACTGGGTTCTGCCCCTTGCTGCCTTTTACCTTTTTTTTTTTCTTTGCCTGGGGCTAAAGCTGCTAGAGGCCTCCTTTACGTTCTAATTGACCTCCTGGTGTTTTTTTTAATCCTAGCCGGGTTTTCTTTCCTATGTTATTCTGGGACGAGGAGAGAGAAAGGGGTCTGCTAGCTGTAATTTGGTTTTTTTGGAATCTTTCACTAGTGGGTTTCCTCCCACCCCTCCCACAGTGATAGGTGACGCGAGACAGACAAAGGAGGGGTGCCTCTTTACAGAGACCATTCAGTTGCTTGTCTACCGGTGAAGAACTTAGCCGTAGTGGACTCAGCAGTTGTGACTTGCGGCCGACCTCTATGTCAGTGCCACCATAGACCATATGTTCTTCGTAGCAGACAGCCCACTCGGGCTCCGTAACCTTTGTGGGACCTTAAGGGTGCCGGTCGTGGAGCCACAGACTCACGCCTGATAGGAGGACCTATCAGGGTGCTCATACACACAAACACACACACAGAGGTTATCACATTCCTCCCCCCGTCCCCCTAGAGATTTCCAAGGGAGCATACCTTCTACGCAGATTTTTCACGGATTACCTCCTTCTGGGGGACTTCACTGCACCGTCCCTTCGTGGTCGCCAAAATGTTGCAGGTGGACCCCACGGGTGACTTATGTGAGGCAGGAAGGAGAGAGAGATGGTCGCTTTCTCCCCAGCCGCCTCTGCCACCCGGGACCAGCTGGGCAGGCTAGGACTGATAAAGTCTGCGATGAGCCCCTGCACGGCGTGGGCCTGAGCCCCACCAGCCCCACGAGGTGGCCGTCAAGCCACGCCTGAGGTCCGCTTGATCTCTAGGCACGGGAGTTAATCCCCACCACCCGAGGTTTCTCGGGGAGCCACGGACTCAGGCTGGAGCGAGGAATTGCTCTTTGCAGGAAAGGAAAGTCAGTCCTAGGCCTTACCCAGGTCTGCCTCAGGTTCTTGTCTTCCTCGCAGAAAAGAATTTTCAGGAGTCGACGAGCAGTGAAGTAAAATAGATTTTATTGAGGAGGTTTTTGGTGAGGGGGAGGGAGAGAAAGAAAGGGAAAGAGTAACGCGCTCAAGGGAGAACGCGGGCTGCTCCAAAGGTGGAGAGCGAGTAAGAGAGAGAGTACACATCTCAAGAGGGGGAGATGGCGGGCAACACACGTGCTCAGGCAGCATGTGCACGCAGGCAACATGTGTACCCAGGCAGCATGTGCGCCGGTTTTACTTCTTTGTGCCCTGGGGAAACACAGTTGAATCTGTTTCTAGCATGCCATCAGAGCGCTCTTCCAGATGTTAAGTGTCAGGTAAGAAGCACAGTGACTGATGTCTTCATTCTGCTGTGGGCCAACATCACATTATACATACTTTCTCACTCTATAGATTTTTTGTCAGATTAAACTAGTTTTCTGCATTATGTCATTGACAAATGAAAATGAGTTTCTAGAGACTGGGGAGATAACTCAGCATCAGGGCCGTATACCTGGCATTCATTGGGACTCAGGTTTGACCCTAAAATCATAAGGTTCCCTGAACACAACCAGGTGTAACCCTTGAAGACCCCAGTATCCCTGGGCTGAGCAGCAGATTGTGGCCCATGGACCCTCTGCCACTGTGTGGGAAGCCCCGTCCCCCCCACACCAATCGAAATAATTTATAAGGCTGTTAAACCATTCTCTTTTTGGTATCATTAACATAAACATCAATAATCATTAAGATTTATAATAAACCAAATCAAGTTGTTTCACTGATAGAATAGCTGGCTATTAAAATGTTGCTGGATAAAATGCAGAATTTCACTGGAACATATTTCATTTGTATCACTTGTCTTCCCGTTGTTCATTGATTTGCTCGAGTGGGCACCAGTAACATCTCAATTTGTCCCTATTTGCATGCTAGTACAGCCCAAGGGGCCTCTGCTCCCTTCAGGAACATGAAGAGCCTCAAACTATTCATTCCTTCAGGTCATGGGAATGAGGTCTATTATTATTGCTGGTTTTGGCATATCAGTACTACAAGGGTAGCTTGCCAGGTTCTGTGTGTGGGCATTCAGAGTTTTGCATTTACTGATGTACTGCAGATGCATAGAAACTGGGAGAGCCAGTAGCAGCTCCATCTGTGTCTGTGAAATAGGCTTCTCTCTAGGGTGGGGTTCTGATGAGCAGGGCTTGAGATTGACTTATCTCTTGGGTGGAGCTCTGACGAGCTGTGGAATCAGGACGTTGAAAATGGCTGCTGTCATGGTGTGGGGATTTCTCTGGCTTCTTCTGAGGGTCTATTGGGGTGGCAGGCCTGGCCCGAACCCGCCCTCCATCCTGAACCCCTCATGATCAGCCCAGCATGGGGAGAACTGGTAGCAGCTCCATCTGTGTCTGTGAAATAGGCTTCTTTCTAGGGTGGGGCTCTGACGAGCAGGGCTTGAGATCAGCTTCTTTCTTGGGTGGAGCTCTGATGAGCTGTGGAATCCGGACATTGAAAATGGCTGCCTTCAAAGTGCAGAGGTTCCTCTGGCTTCTTCGAGGCTCTGAGAGGCTGTCCTCTGGGGGGATTCATGAGCCATGGTTCTGCTCTTTGTTCCAACTTAATGATCACTTCTGGTTTGGTGAGTGAATGTCCCAGTGACACCAGGTGACTGGAACATATTTATACTAAAAAAAATTTTTTTTTTGTTCATTTGAAATTCGTTTATAATTAGGATATTCTGGTTTTCTCTACCAAATCTAGGTGATTCTTGGTGAGTTCTGGAAAAGCTTTTAGGGTGGCATAAACTAAAGACCCAAAACATGATTAGAAATTTGAGAATTTAAGGTTTATCTCCCATTCTCTAAAAAAAAAAGAGGCTGAAGACTGACTTAATAGTCCACAAACCCTATAAAGTCTGTGGCAAGCATGCACGCACACACACACATTCACATTGATACATACACGCACAAGTGCACATGAGATGAGAGAGGTGCATGTCAAATCCCCAAGGACAGAAACTCCTGCATCTAGGACCTCCCAGACCTCAGCCTATGCATCTCTTTGTCTTTATTTGTAGCCATCATGCATGTTTTATAATCATTTGTAAATAAACATGCTTCCTGATTTCTGTGAGCATTTATAACAAATTATGAAATTTTTCTACATTCCATATGGAGTTATGGAAATCTCCAGTGTATTTTTCATAATAAGTCTTTAAGTAAATATTGCACACATTTTATGCATGGGACACTTACATGGAGCCATCGTGACTACAGAGAAACTAACATACCAACTTTAAATACAATAATAGTTATGTTTTGGGATGAGAGCACCGAAATTGATTCAGTAAATTTTCAGTATTCAGAACGTTATGAACCATAGCTATCAGGTATCCATTAGATGTCTAGTCTTATTCATCCTACACAACTGCAGCTTTCGTTTCCCCTACATTCCTAAGCCTAGTGGCTACTTTTATTTTTAACTTTATTTTTTAGATTCTACATTTAAGTAATATTCATTTTTTTCTTTCTGTTTATTTTGATTGTTTGATAATAGTTGGTGACACCTCAATAGCTCTAACAAATTTGATTGTTTGATAATAGTTGGTGATTTTGGTTTATGTTTTGTATTTCCTTGATGATTAGTGATATGAAGCAAATTTAGCGATACCTGTGGTTTAGTTGTATGTACCAAGCAGAAAAATTGTTTATCCATTTCCTCTGCTTATTCTTTTGATTGTGGGGGGGCTTCTAAGTAGTGCTCAGGTGTTCAATTGGCTATGATAGTTGTTCAGTCAGTGCAAGAGCCAGAGTATGTGATGGTGTTTAGGTCTTGTAGTGCTGAGGATACCTCAGCCACTTTGGCTGTGCTGTGGGCCTCCACCCAGGCCTGTACCTGGTGATGCTCAGGGGACCAAGTGGTGCTCAGGATAGATACTTTAACCAAACATTCACCCTAATGGCTGTGCTATCTCCTGGCTTGATTTGGCCAATTCTTTTTTGGGCCACAGACGTGTGCTCAGGGCTCTGTGTTCAGAGATTACTTCTGTCGGATTTGGGGACCATATTGACTGAGAGGGATCAAACCAGGGTCAGCCAAATGCAAAAGCAAGTGCTCTAACTGTTTTACAATTGCTCCAGTCCCTGCTAATTCTAGTGGGTAAGGTTTTTTTTTTTGTTATTCAGTTGTTTGAGTATATGATATATTTTGGATGTTAGACACTTGGGAAATAAATCTTAATCTCCATTCTGTAGCTTATTTTTAATTTAATTTTTTTTATTCTCTTGTTGTGTAGAAGCTTTTAGTTTGCTATAGTTCAATGTTTGGGTGTTTGTTGCCTGAGTTCTGGATGTCATACTCCAAAATTCATAATTGAGGAGATTTCAGACTATACTTTTCTCTAATGCTTTTATATTTTTAGGGCTTATGTTAAGCTGTTTAAAGATAAGTTATGTTTAAAGATAACTTTTTTATGTTTTTTTTTAATTTTTTATTTTTACAATTACAAAGATATACAATTAAAAAGTTCATATTTGGGTTTTGGTCATACAGTGTTCCAGCATCCATACCGCCACCGGTGCCCATCTCCCACCACCAACGTCCCCGGTTCCCTCCCCCTTCCCCAGCCCAGCTCCATGGCAGGTTCTTTATTTCTTTCCATTTCTCTCTCTTTCTCTTTTCCTTCCCCTCCAGACTATGGATTACAGATAATACATTAAAGGGTTGTCATGTGTATCTTTTTGCCTCTATTTAATGCTCAGTTCTAGGTTGGCATTAGTACCCTCGACAATTGTTAGCACACTGTTCCATTTTCTGTCTTACCTAACCTCCTGACTCCCACACATTTGTGATAATTTCCACCTTTGACAAGACCTCCTGATATATGTTTCACTTGACCTTGGATATTGGTATAAAGATAACTTTTTAAAGATCATTAACACAGCATGATCTTTCATATTCAGAGTATAAAGAAACATAATGGTGAATAACAAATGCCCAAAGACAACGGAAACAAAGAACATGAGAACTGATCTTCAGTAGGAAGCATGTCTTTTGTTGGGGGGCCACAGGGATGGGATAAGGAAGGGACAATATCTGTGGTGGAGGGAAGCATTCAACTGAGTGGAGGAGAGAGTGCTTAAAGGTGGTAAAGTATTATATATACAACCCTATCAGTAAAGTACTGCAAACTGCAGGGTCAAAAGTTAAAAAAATGCCTCTTGTAGAGGTAGACTGGGTGGCCAAAAAGCAAATAGAGAGGAGGGAAGCATCGGTGGAGGGAAGTGGATACTGCTGAGGGATCAGTGTTGGAAGGAACACTGTGTGTCTGAAACCCACTCATGAATAACTTTGTAATTTCACAGCGACTTAAAAATAAAAGGGGTCTTATTTTATACTTTTGTAAGCTTTCTTCAATACCACATACTGTGAAACTGTCCTTCAATAATCCCGTTGTGTTCAGGCTTCCCTTGTTAAATTTTATATGCCATATAATTCTGGGCTTATTATTTCAGAATTGTGGATTTACATATTTTAAATATTTCATTACCTTAACTCCATTATGGGTTTTATTCTTTTTGACATACAAATTGCCCTATCTTTATTTCCTGGGAGCCCTGTCTAGTTGGCATCTCTTTGTCACATTTTATTTCTTTCTTCTCCCATTTTTTATTGGGATACCGAAAAACATTTTTTTGGTAATTGTTTTGGAACATATTTTTAGGAGGGGCCAGAGTGATATTACAATGGGTAGGGAGTTTGCCTTGCATGTTGCTAACCTAGTTTGCCCCCTGGCATCCTCTAAGATCCCCCAAGCACCACCAGGAGTAATTCCTTAGATCAAGGAATAAAGACTGAGTGTTTCCGGGTGTGACCCAAAAAAGACAAAAAAAAATCATAAGAGGATTAAAAATTACTCAGTAAGATATTTTTAAATACTAAATTTTATTAGCATATATATTGTTAACAGTATTTCAAGTACGCAAAATAAATGTTAAAAATACTTTATTGAGTAATTTACAATACTGTTAATGATACGTCCATGTTTACAGTGCTCCAACATGACACTGACTACTAGTGTGCCACTTCTCTTAACCCTGCACACCTCACATCCTTCCTTACATACATTCCTCTCCCTAAACCCTCCAAGCTCAGTTCTATAGACCAATTCCTTTGTGGCTATTTTTGCTCCTTCTGTATTATATTCTTTATTTAATTTCATCAGAGATTCAGCTTTTTATTTTATTTTATTTATTTTTTGCTTTTTGAGTCATATCCGGTAATGCTCAGGGGTTAGTCCTGCCTCTGAACTCAGGAACCTCTCCTGGTGGTGCTCAGGGGACCATATGGGATGCCAGAGATCGAACCCGGGTTGGCCGCATTCAAGGCAAATGCCCTATCTGCTGTACTATCACTCTGGTCCAAACTTAGCTTTTTAATGATTTTTCCTTATTTATTTCATTTTTTTTGTGTAACTTTCAAAAAGTTTGAGGTTTTTTTCCCCCATTCCTGTTTGTTATTAATTTTCATTTTCAAATTATTGTGGTCTGAGAGGATAGTTGATATAATTTCTGTCTTCTTGATTTTATGGGGATATATTTGTGATCCAGCATGTGGTTATCTTGAAGAATGTCACATGTACATTGTGTAAGATGTGTACTCAATTTTTGGGAGGAAGAGTGCCCTAAAAGTGTCTGCTAGGCCCCTATCTTCTGTTTTTTTTCCTTCAAAGCAGTGTTTCCTTAAAAATTTCTGCCTAGTTGACACATCCAGCAGGGATAGAGGAATGTTAGAATCTACTACTTTTATCTTGCTGTCAATATTTTCTTCTAGGTCTATTAATAGGTTTAAATTGGGCTGTTGTTAGGTGGGCATGTTTAGGAGGCTGTCTTGATTGTTAAGTAATGACCATCATTGTGATGGGAGGCCGGATTGAAATTAGTTGGAAGAAATTACTACTTATTTTGTACATACTTAATTCTAGAAACCGTGCAAGAAATATTTAAAAATTCTCCATTGGTTATAAGCCTCTATGTAAGTTATTACACTCTGCGCTTGCTTCTGACATGAATCACGCTTTAAATTTTTTTTCTGTCTAGTTTTGTCTTTCTAAGTTATTAAAGTAGGTAATTAAGAGATGTAACTCAAGATTACAAAGATGAGTGTCCCTGCTCTCAGCTGTAATCATTAAGACCTGATATTATGAAATTGTAGGTCTACCAGTCTCCAAGTCTGGCTTTTATCAGCAAACCAAAATGAATCTGATCTATGACATCAATATAATGGTAGTCATTTAAAAATATATTCTTCTGACTCACACACACAGGCAGAGCTGCTACCGGCTCTCCCTGTGCCCAACCGCTCACGAGGCACCTGGGAGGGATGGCGGTTTCTAACCCTGGCCCGCCACCCCAGCAGAGCCTCAAAACAAGCCAGACGACCCCCAACTCCATGAGGGCTTCCATTTTCCACATCCGGACTTCCCTCTCATCAGAACTCCACCCAGCAGAATAGCCTATTACAGCCCAGCTCATCCGACTCACCCTGCAGCAGTCTTTTTTTTTTTTTTTTTTTTTTTAGAAAACCTGATCTTCCCCCTTTAAGTTTCATCAGTAAATGCTTGGGTTGAGAGCCTTCTACTGCGACTATACCACCTACACGGTAAAGCCTGGCAAACTACCGTGTTTTATTTACTATTTATGCCAAAGACTAGTAACTGTTATAGACCTCAGTTTCATAACCTGAAGAATGGTTTCGGGCTCTTTCTGTCCCTGCTGCAGGTAGATGCCCTTGGGGTTGCACTTGCTTGTGACAGGACTAATGGAGAAGTTACAAGTGCCCACTTTCGAGCAAACCGATGAACAATGGGAAGACAGTGATACAGTGACAGTGATACCAATATCCAAGGCCAAAACATAGATCAGGAGGTCTTTTTTTTTAAGTTGACACTTTAAAAAATTTTTATTATTATTTCATTTAATGAAAGCCTATGATTTACAAAGTAATTCATAGTTGAATTTTAGGCACATAATATTACAACACTGATTCCCCCATCCCCACCCCCACCTTGGTACCACCTCTCCAGATTGTCCCCTTTTCAAGCACCTTTCTAAGTTTAGATTGCTGTAGTTTGGGTCTCTTAATTTTAGTGTTCCTGACTCAGTTGTTTGGCTATTTGGCCATTGTCATTCCTTGGCACCACCTTTGCTTCTTAATAACATGCCCAGGTCCCTGTTGCTTCTCATCTGTCTCCCCTCCACTTTTCCTTTCTCCTCCCTATATTCTGGGGTCAGTATTGATCTGGGCACCCCTTTTATTTTTATTATTTTTTTTTGCTTTGGGTCACCCGGCAATGCTCAGGGGTTTCTCGGCTCGCACTCAGGAATTACTCCGGCGGTGCCGGGGACCATATGGGACGCCGGGATCGAACCCAGCCGCATGGCGACCGCCCGCCCTACCGCTGGGCTATCGCTCCGGCCCTGGGCACCCTTTTAAAACATTGCACTTTTCTCATATCACATTGGCCATTGTTAGTCCATAATTCAACACTTTAATCATAAGATTTGTTTTTTTTTTGTTTAGTTGATAAGTCAACTAAAGTAAGCCCCTAAGCACCAACCACACTTAGTGGTGCTTAGGGCTTACCTCCTGCTTTGTGCTCACGGGATCAGGAGGTCTCATCATTGGGTAGAACATACTGCAAATGTGTGGGAGTCAGAGCTATGTAATACAGAGAAAGGAACAGTGTACTAATAATTATTGTAAATGATAACAGTGTAGAACTGAGCATTGAAAGTAGGCAAAGGATATACATGATAACCTTTATTTTTTTTTTATTTTATTTTTTTTTAAAGTATTTTATTATACCACTGTGAGATATACAAATAAAAAAGATATACATTTAAAAAAGTTCATGTTTGGGTTTTGGTCATACAGTGTTTCAGCACCCGTCCCTCCACCAGTGCCCATCTCCCACCACCAACATCCCGGTTCCCTCCCCCTTTCCCCCAGCCCACCTCCATGGCAGGTTCTTTATTTCTTTCCATTTCTCTCTCTTTCTCTTTTCCTTCCCTTCCAGACTATGGATTACAGAACATACATTAAAAGGTTGTCATGTGTATCCTTTTGCCTCTATTTAATGCTCAGTTCTAGGTTGGCATTAGTACCCTTGACAATTATTAGGACCCTGTTCCATTTTCTGTCTTACCTAACCTCTGACTCCCACACGTTTGATAACCTTTAAATGTATGCATCGCAAAACCACAATATGTAAGAGAAGGAAGAGAGAGACAGAGAGAGACAGAGAGAGAGACAGAGAGAAAGAACAGTAAAAAATTACCTGCCATAGACACAGGCTGGGGTAGGAGGGCAGTCAGGGACATTGGTGGTGGGAAATGGGCACTGGTGGAGGGACAGCTGCTGGAACACTGTATGATTGAAACCCAAATATGAACACTTTTGTAACTGTATATCTCATGGTGGTATAATAAAAATAAATAAAAAATAAAATATAAAAATAGAAATATATCCTTCTTAGGGGCTAGAATGATAGTAAAGTGCGTAAAGCACTTGATTGCTAGCAGTTCACCTGGATTTGATCCCTGGCACCCCATTTGTTCCCTCTGAGCCCCCTAGGACTGATTCTTTAATGCAGAGCCAGGAGTGGCCCTCAAACATGCAAAATATGTCTTTCTAATATTATGGTAATACATAATAATTTAAACATTGAATGGTTTTATCAGTGCTTAGATCTCCAGTGAAGACATTAGACTAACAACCTAATATATATTATATACTCATATATATGAAATTTTATAAAACACACTGAGTTTATATTTATGGTAGAAAGAAGATGAAGAGTAGAAGGAAGTTCTGAGTGACAGATTTAGATTATATCAAGACATGGTTTTCAATATTGGTTTTGCTATCTTGAATTGCATTTATCTAATCTAGTTTTCAATAAGTAACTCTATGAAGCTCTTCCCAACTCAGTCAATTCAATATTCCCTTTTTCTAAGAAATATTTTGTAGTACTCTATCATCTTTAAATGAGCTTAATTAAGACTATAGGTCAAATTGTGTAGCTGAATGGTAGAACACATGACTTGCAAATATGATACACTGTCTTCCATTTCTAGTACTAGTTAAAACATACTAAAATGCTAATTCATTGTGTGAATTAATATAAAGAAATAAAGGAGGGGCTGGAGCGATAGTTCAGTGGGTAGGGCGTTTGCCTTGCATGCGACCAGCTTGTACCAGCCCGGGTTCGATCCCCGGCATCCCATATGGTCCCCTGAGCACCGCCAGGAGTGATTCCTGAGTGCAGAGCCAGGAGTAACCCCTGAGCATTGCCAAGTGTGACCCAAAAAAAAAAAAGAAATAAAGGAAAATAATTTATTATTATTTGTCTTTCAAAAGCTTTTGATACTGTAAGGCATAATAAAACAGTTAGATGCTTGAACTTATAGTTAAACATCTTTAAATATCATTATGGATTCTCTAGGGCAGACTCACATATATTTGCAACTCAAGTGTCATAAGAGATTTGAGTGATTTTTTGAAATGGTGGGTAACAGTTAAATGGTGGGTACAGTTAAAACACAAAACTAGAATCACCCCTTAATTTATGCTGAAGTTGCATTTCTATAAAACTCAGGTTAAATTTTTTTTATAAAATATACTCTACAAGTTAAACAAGCACATGTATCAAGGGAAAATATCAGAGTAAAATATCATCTCTGGAGCATCTTCTAGGTTATCTGATTTTAAGAGACTTTTTTATGGTTTTTTTATTTTTGTCTTGCAAGGCAAAAAAAGAGGACTGTCCTTTATTTTGTAATGTTTATTGTAGTAACATAAGTTATTCAAAGAAAGGCAAAGGAATATATTCATCAGGTGGGATATAATTATTTTCCTGTGATATTGACCAGTTTTATGTTATTTTGATTATTCCCTCATTTATTACTCATATTGGTCTTCCATTGGTCTTATGCTCAGGGGTTACTCCTGGCTCTTCGCTCAGGAATTACTCCTGGCAGTGCTCATGGGACCATTTGGTATGCCAGGGATCGAACCTGGGTTGGCCGCATGCAAGGCAAATGCCCTACTCGCTGTGCTATTGCTCTGGCCCCTAATATCGAATAATTAGTTTTATTTTTCCTTGTCTGTATTTTTTTGAAATATTTTATTATACCACTGTTAGATATACAATTATAAGATGTTCATATTTTAATTTTGGTTCTACAGTGTTCCAACACCCATCCCTCCACCCCTGCCCATCTCCCATCACCAATGTCCCCACATCCCTCCCTCTTCCCCCAGCCTGCCTACATGGCAGGTTCTTTGTCTCCTTTCTCTCTCTCTCTCTCTCTCTCTCTCTCTCTCTCTCTCTTTTCTCCCCTTCTCACTTCCCTCTCTTACACATTGTAGATTGTAATATATTCTAGAATATGATTGGTTCCACTAGTTTGGTGTACCAGGTCTGGACCATGAAAATGGCGGCTATTATGGTGAGCGAGTCTCATCCAACTGCTTCCGAGGTCCTACAGAAGTGATGGGCCCACTCCCAAAGCCCATCTTGCCTCCTAGGAGCTTCATGGTTAGCCGAGCTAGGGGAAAACCCCATGGCAGCTCTCCCCCATGCATCTGAGTTTCTGCATCATGGCCGAGAGCTCTGAGGCAGTTCTTAGGGGGCTACCAGGCCTCTGGGATGGGTCAGAGAGGGAAATGGGGACCCCAGCTCCATCTTCAGGAACACCCATGATTTCCGCCTCTGAGAGCCGCGGACCTGGGTTTTAACTCGGCTTCTCTGAGTTGGTCTTGAGATCAGCATCTCCTTGCATGGGTTCTAATGAGTTGTGGGGTTCAGACCGCGAAAATGGCAGCAATTATGGTGAGCGAGTCTCATCCAGCTGCTTCTGAGGTCCTACGGAGGTGATGGGCCAATACCCAAAACCCATCTTGCCTCCTGGGAGCCTCATGGTCAGCTGAACTAGGGGAGAGCCGGGTGGCAGCTCTCCCCTGTGCATCTGAGTCTCTCATCTTTCTATCTCTATTTCTGTCTCTGTATTTCTCTCTCTTCTCCTACACCCTGTGACTTGCCTTATGGTTTATGATGCAATTATCTATGTGTGTATAAAGTAGTGAGTTCTAGTGTGACATTATAGTTCCTCATTCCCCGTCAACCTCCCCAGTTTGTTACAACTACAGTGATCATTATGGTGTACAGATGTGAAAGATCCTGGAAAGGACCTGGTCCTAGCCTACTTTGTTATCTAATCCTCTTGCGCACCTACACACCTGTCACAGCTGTGTGTCTGGTCTGCCCTCTTATCAGGTTCATCTGGATGTGCAGGCTGCGAGCCCGTAGTCACGCCCACCGCCATGGAGAGGGAGGAGCCCAAATCTCTGCTCCAATTCCGCCAGTGTGGCTTCCCCCCACATGACTGCTTTACCTTAGGAGCTATGTTGGTCTCGGCCAGGGACTAACTGATTCCTCAGAGAATCCATGGGCTGCTCCATGTGGGCTGGGCAGTGTGCATGTGGTCTGTCCCTTGTCAAGTTCATCTCTATTGTTACTGTTTTTGGCATATTGAATACACCACGGGTAGCTTGCCAGGCTCTGCCATGGCTCTGGGTTCATCCCAGGATGCCTAGTATTTTCCTATGTCAGACCATCCACTATCCAGGGACCACAGGGCAGAGCCCTGGTGGTGTAAACAAGCCTATCTCCTGTCTGCCACCTGCCAGTGCAGCCGGACACTGCAGCCACACCTGCAAAACCTCGAGGGGCAGGTGGCCCTCTTGTCTGTATTTTAGACTTCCTATATTACTGAGTTCATCTGGGGTGGGTATTTCTTGTATATTTTTGGTTTAATACAGAAAAATAGTTTTTTTTTCCTGTATTAGTTAGACTATAGATAACAGATACATGGTGCAGAGCTGCTGTTTGCTCTCCCTGTGCTCAGCTGATCATGAGTCATCCGAGAGGGAAGACAGGTTCTAGCCCTGACCCGCCATCCCAGTAATTTTTTCTGTCTACATGCAAAATTTATATTGGAAGTAGATGAATTGTTGGTTGTGTGTATTGTCCTACCTATAACAGAATCTCTCCCCATTAAATAGTCACAGATTCCTTCCTTATATGATGACACTTGAGGGATAAGATGAGATGTCAAGCATCAAACCAATGAACCTGGGTCAGGTGTGTGCAAGATCCTTACCCGCTGTGCTATTGCTCCAACAATAATGCTTCAAAATAGCTTCAGTCCTCACCAATTTTAAGATGTTTTACAGAACAGTATCACCTCATTCAGAATTAGAGCTGACAATGTTAAATTTTACTTTAGTTTTACCAAAAATAATCAAGGTTAAGACTGATTCTGCCCTCACCTCACTCTCTAATTCTATTATAATTGTCTTTCAGTTCTGAGAAACTGTGAACAACAAATACTCACCTTTCTATTCTCTCATAATTACCCTAAGACTCACAGACAATTCCTTGTTAATCTGTATCTATTCATCATTTATGAATGTTTGCTACAATGCAATAGTCTCATTAAACCCATGTCATTAATTGTATGCATAGAACACTTTGCTTTATGCAAACATAAAATGGTACTTTTTTTTTTGCTTTTTGGGTCACACCCGGCAATGCTCAGGGGTTTCTCCTGGCTCTGCACTCAGGAATTACTCCTGGCGGTGCTCGGGGACCATATGGGATGCCGGGGATAGAACCTGGGCCGGCAGGAGCCGGCCACGTGCAAGGCAAACGCCCTATCCACTGGGCCACTGGGCTATCGCTCCGGCCCCCAAAATGGTATTTTTAATCAATTGCTTGAAATGCATTTGTGGATATTGTAAAGGTATATTAAATTAAGATAAAAAATTGGAGCATCAAACTCAGAAAAATTGTTTAGTTCATTCAATAATCATTTCTATATAGATAATTAGTGGAGTCATTGTTTAGTTGTTTGAATCTTGCTATCTTTCCAACATTGAACTTTCTATATTATTCAAGAAAACAATGTAAAAAGCATTGGGCTGGGAGTATTTGAACATTTAATTAGTTCCACTTTTACTTCACTCATCTATTCATTTAATTATTATTTATTGCACAGGGACTTGCAATAAATAATTGCATTTTTTAGACAGACATTTTTTTCTAGACCATAATAACAGTTGTTTTTTTTTTTTGCATCAGTTGGTATTTATCAGACATAGTTCAAAACATTGCTTAATTATTATGAAACAAAATCTTCACAAGAACTCCATGAAATAAGTATTATGACCATTTTATAGATGGGAAACTAAGGCATAGAGAGGCTATAAAACTTGCTCTGGACTGGGTTTTAATGCACACGGCCAGAACACATGACCTGAGAGTGCTGGAGAGGTAAACTGAACATATTTCACCCTCTTTAGGGAATTTTCAGTCTGCAAGCATTAAATCTATAATCACAAGTATGTTAAGTGCTTCAAGTAAAGATACCTAGGTGTTTTGGGAGGTATAAAGGGAGAACTAACTTTCAATAACAACTAGTTCTGCTTTTATAAATATAAAGAAATGTGTAAAAAGGTTTGGGGATTGTTTTTTTTGGGAAATGAAACTATGGTTCAACTGGATTGTTAATAGGAGTTCTTTACAGGGTCTGAGTGATGATAGTACAGTGGGTAGGACACTTGTTCTTGTATGCAGCAGAACCAGGTTTGATCCCAGGCACTTTATATGGTACCCTGAGTCCAGTCAGGAATAACTCCTGAGTGCAGAGTCAGGAGTAAGCTCTTAGAACTCAGACAGAGTATAGCCCCAAAACCAGGGGGAAAAAGGGTCTTTTAACATTGTATCTGCAGAATAATTCTAAAACCTTTGTTTGGAGAGATATGTGAAACAGAAGAGTCTTAGATGCTGCAGGCTCATTATAAAATGGACTCCTACAAAATTGGACTACCTGCACGGCAGAGCCTGGCAGGTATGCTACCCGGCACGGCAGAGCCTGGCAAGCTACCCGTGTCGTATTTGATATGCTAGATACCAGTAACAATTATAGACCTCATTCCCATGACCTAATGGAATGTTTGAGGCTCTTTCTGTTCCTGGAGCAAGCAGGTGCTGCCTACTTGGGCTCTACTTGCATGAGACAGGTTATATGGAGATGTTACTGGTGCCCGCTCGAGCAAATCAATGATGAACAGGAAGACAGTGATACAAAATTGGACACTTAAAACTATAGGAAATAAGTGTGTACAATATGAGGCTAAATAGATTAAACAAATCTAATATTGTTAAATTGGATGTTCTATAATTTTAATAATGTTTCTTTTGTCATCCCACAGCAAATGGGTAGATTGAATACTATTACGAATGAAGTAAGAGACATTTGCTTTTCTCTCTTAACTCCTTCAGTATATTTCTTAATATTACAAAATATAACATAATGCAATAATGTTTGTTTGAATAAGTCCAGGGGGAAGGAGGTCTTTTCTCTCTGTGGTAGGGCTTGTGCCTAATACAGATGGTAAATCTCGATTCATCTACAGGATCCTAAGTTCCTCTTCTGGGTAAACAGAGTTCAAGGGTGATCGGTTTAACTGACAAGACCAGGCCCACAATTAGCAGTTAATTGTTTCTAGTGTTCTGCAAATTGCAGGGATACCCTAAAGGCAGGTTGGCTCAAGGAAGAACTATAAATGTCCCTGATATAGGGAAGGACTGTCCAGATCTGTGGCCACTGCCTGGGCTTTGTTCTCTGGGTAAAGGAAAAGCCCTGGAAACCAGGATCTCTCCCAACCCTGGAGAGGCATGGGGTAGACTCCTGCATGCCAGACCACTCCAATGAGAAGAGAAGCCCAGGGTAATCAACAGCTCATTGTGCTGACCTGATCTTAGCTTCTTTGTGTTGACCAAGCCTGTGTACCCTGACGTGGCAGGTAAAAAGATTAAGGTCTTTATTAATATAAGAGTTGTGGCCAGAGCAATAGTACAGCAGGTAGGGTTTTTGTTTTGCATGCTGCTAATCTCTGGCATCCCATAACATCCCTGACCACCACCAGGAGTAATTCCTGAATGTGAAATCAGGAGTACCCCAGAGCATTGCCAGATGTGGCCCCAAAACCAATCAAACCAAACCAAACCAAACCAAACCAAAACCAAAACCAAAACCAGAACAAAAGAGCCACATGCTCCTTCCTCCGGTACCTCTCGGTAATAAAGGGGTACCCCCAATAGCTAATTCTTTAATCTTGCTTGTTTATGCAGAATAAGTAGGAAAGTTAATTTGAATCAAACTGTTTGATAAAGGAAAGGTGAAAAGAAAACTTTCATTTTAGAAGGTTTTGTGTTTTCACTGTCTTTGAACTATTTTGAAATATCATAAGTTATAAAATAATGGATAGTAATGAAAATAATTCTAGAAGGTAGAAATGCAAGTGAATTTTGTCTGACTGGGAAGCTATTGATTTACCTTATATGGAACAGATGATATTAAAAGTATATTTTCCTGCTGAATGGATTAAGACCATTTTCATATATTTTCACATTTGTGCCAGCATTTCTGATTATATCACTGGTGATAAGCTTTTTCTGTAAAGGATCAAAAAAAGTAAATATTTTCCTATTGAGCTATATAATCTTTATCAAATTATTCCACCACAGTGTTATAGTTCTAAAATAGACATAGTAAGCTAACAGGCATGACTGTACTTCAGTAAACCTTATTTATGCATAGTAAAATTGAATTTCATATAAGTTTCATATCACAAAATAGAATCTTTTTATTTTATCCAACGATTTAGTAATGAAAAATCCTTGACTTGCTTATTTTGGTGCTAGGTATCAGGTCCCAGTCTTATACATGTGAGGCTGTCACTTGATCACTTGACTTCCCATAGATCATCGATTACTCCAGTGGGCCTAAGATCTAGCTTCTATTTTTGTCTGCTATTCTTTCATACTTTGAACCAATTGGAACAACTTATTTGTTCTTTTTTATTAACTAGAGGTTACCTTTTGTTCATATGTAAATGAGAACTATGATTTTATCCCCTAAACATTATTTTCCAACACTTGTTAAAGGCACTTTATGGTATTCAGTGAGATATTTGGAAAACACAAATCAATAGCTCAAGAGAGCTTCTCTGTCCTGAGAAAATGTTAGAATCTTGGGAAAGTTTTAGAACTGTACTGGTTCTTAGACCTTCTGAAAAGAAAGTGAATTAGACCCTCAAGAATGTTACATTGTATGTTGAAAAGCTGTTTAGCAGGTTCTGCGTATATAATATTAAACCAGTACGTTTGAAGATGTGAGATATTAAAAAGAACCTTCTTGGTGTTTCAAAGGAAAGTTGTTACATAAAGATAAACAATACATATTAAGTAATTCATGCTACTCCTGTGAGTACTATGAATGAGTCTATCACATAGATGAGTCTATCACAGCCCGGATCATCGACACCCACCCTGCAGCAGTTTTTTTTTTTCAGTCCAGCCCAGGTATGCTGATCCAGAGACTTACAGACATGGGGCAGAGCTGCTACTTGCTCTCCCTGTGCCCAGCCACTCACGAGGTGCCCAGGAAGGATGGCGGGTTCTAGCCCTGGCCCACCACCCCAGCAGGGCCTTCCAACAAGCCAGACGACCCCCCCACTCCATGAGGGCCGCCATCTTCCACATCAGACTTTCCTCTCGTCAGAACTCCACCCAATAGCAGATGAGTCTATCACAGCCTGGATCATCGACACCCACCCTGCAGCAGCTTTTTTTTTTCAATTCGGCCCAGGTATGCTGATCCAGAGACTTACAGACATGGGGCAAAGCTGCTACTTGCTCTCCCCTGTGCCCAGCCGCTCACGAGGCACCCAGGAAGGATGGTGGGTTCTAGCCCTGGCCTGCCACCCCAGTAGGGCCTCCCAACAAGCCAGGCAACCCCTCCACTCCATGAGGACTGCTATCTTCCACATCGGACTTCCCTCTCGTCAGAACTCCACCCAGCAGCAGATGAGTCTATCACAGCCCGGCTCGCGCTGCCGCTGCGGCCTAGCGGTTCATCAATAAATGCTGTATTTAGAGGTGACTACAAGAGTATGCCACACACACGGCAAGCCTGGCAAGCTGCCTGTGTCGTATTTGATATGCCAAATACCAGTAACAATTATATTAGGTCATTCCCGTGACCTAATATAATTGTTTGAGGCTCTTTATGTTCCTGGAGCAAGCAGATGCCCTTGGGCTCTACTAGCATGAGACAGGACATATGGAGATATTACTGGTGCCCGCTTGAGCATATAGATGATTAATGGGAAGATAGTGATAGTGATAGATAGTGAGAGTACTCCTGTGGTACTAACAATACTATATAGAATTCTTCTAAAGTATAATAGAAAATATTTTTTCATATAATTGAAAAATAGGATTATTAAATAATTTTTAAAATTTCTTTTTTTTTTTTCTTTTTTTTTTTTTTTTTTTTGCTTTTTGGGTCACAACCGGCGATGCTCAGGGGTCACTCCTGGCTCTGCACTCAGGAATTTTAAAAAATTTCTTTTGGAAACTTGAAAACTAAGATATTGTTAAAGTATAAATTTAATTTATTTTCACTTTCCTTCAATGCCATAAAGAATTTAAGGTGGACTATAGGCCTAGCTGGGCTCATGAAAAACTATGAAGTATTAAAATTTTCCATTTTGTCTTGTAATGCTCTTAAAAGGAAAGTCTTAAAATGTGTCTTGTTAAGCAGAAACTCAAAATTCTTCAAATCGTGGCTTTAAATGACTTCATGGTATATTCACTAATTATGACGGCTTAGATACAAAATGCAGGTAATTTTATTCCTGTGTCTTGTTAAGTATTTTCATATATTTTATACAAAGGATCTCTCTAGGGCTTTAATAACCATTGCAAACAGTATTACTTTGCATATAAATTTGCAATTTACTCTCTACACCAATCCCAAACTTTTCCCATGATTTGATTCAATATCAGTTACTGTCAAGCCAATAGGCACAAATTTTCTTTGGGCTTTTAGTCTCTATTTCTGCATACTTCTCTCAGGCTTTCCTCCTTATCCCTCCAAGATTTGTCTGTGTCTGGCCTTCTTCCTGGCTCTTTTACATTTCCATGTAGTATCACTGTATCACTGTCTTCCCGTTCATCATCGATTTGCTCGAGCGGGCACCAGTAACATCTCCATATGACCTGTCTCATGCAAGTAGAGCCCAAGGACACCTGCTTGCTCCAGGAACATAAAGAGCCTCAAACCATTCCATCAGGTCATGGGAATGAGGTCTATACTCCAGCAGAGCCACACAACAAGCCAGACAATCCCCGACTCCATGAGGACCTCCATTTTCCATATCCGGACTTCCCCCTCATCAGAACTCCACCCAGCAGACCAGCCTATTACAGCCCGGCTCAACCCCTGCTGCAGTCTTTTTTTTTTTTTTTTGTTTTTTGGGTCACACCCGGCGATGCTCAGGGGTTAATCCTGGCTCTGCACTCAGGAATTACTCCTGGCGGTGCTCGGGGGACCATATGGGATGCCGGGGGATCGAACCCCGGGCTGGCATGGGCCGGCTGCTTGCAAGGCAAGCGCCCTACCCGCTGGGCTATCGCTCCGGCCCCAAGCTGCAGTCTTTTTTAATCCGGCCAGGTATGCTGATCCAGAGACAGACATAGGGCAGAGCTGCTACTGGCTCTCACTGTGCCCAGCCGCTCATGAGGCGCCCAGGAGGGATGGCAGTTTCTAGCCCTGGCCTGCCACCCCAGCAGAGTCTCACAACAAGCCAGACGACCCCCCCCCCACTCCATGAGGACCTCCATTTCCCACATCCGGACTTCCCCCTCGTCAGAACTCTACTCAGCAGACCATCCTATCACAGCCTGGCTCATCGAGATCCACCCCTGCTGCAGTCTTTTTTAATCCGGCCAGGTATGCTGATCCAGAGACAGACATGGGGCAGAGCTGCTACTGGCTCTCACTGTGCCCAGCTGCTCATGAGGCGCCCAGGAGGGATGGCAGTTTCTAGCCCTGGCCCGCCACCCCAGCAGAGCCTCACAACAAGTCAGACGATCCCCACTCCATGAGGACCTCCATTTTCCACATCTGGACTTCTCCCTTGTCAGAACTCCACCCAGCAGGCCAGCCTATCACAGCCCGGCTCGTGCAGCAAGCGGTTCATCAATAAATGCTGGATTTTGAGATGACTACTAGAGTATGCTCCCCGCATGGCAGAGCCTGGCAAGCTACCCATGGCGTATTTGATATGCCAGATACCAGTAACAATTATAGACCTCATTCCATGTAGTAGTAGAATTTATTGGTTGCACCAGGGAATCTTAACATTTAAGACTATGCATTTTTATGCATTCTCCATCTTTCCTTTTAATTAATCCCAACATATTTTCATTTCTGGCATATTTTGTTACTACTTTCTTTTTTTCTATGCTCATTGATTATTTTCTTTTTTTTCTATAACATCCCTTTGAGAAAGGCAAGGTAGGCATTTTATCATGTTTTTGAGGCAAAGCAAAATTAAAAGTTCTACTTAAAATTAATAACAACATACTCAGCACTAAAGCTCATCTTTCTTCACATATCCTATTTTTATTTCCACAAAGAATGCAAAAGTAATTACTGTGTCAATTTCCTCTTTGCCGGGACTTTATTCATCTATGTATGTAGGCTTGCATTTATTCATCAAAGATTACTGAATATCTACCATCTGCTAGTAGTTGTAAGGTACTGGGGCAAAAAACAATGAACAGATAAAATGTGTCTTTCTCTGTTTCAGTGTTGATAGTAATTGAAATTGTGGCAAATGGACTAACTTATCAAGTGACTTAAATGTAATTATCTTACCTCAAGGTCATTTTAAAAATGTGAAGTGCTCTCATTCCTAGTGCCAATAAAGAAATTTAAGCATAGAAAGGTTTAAAAGGTTTAATAAAGGGTTTAATAAAACATTGCCACAAGGTACTTTAAAAGGCTTGTTATGGGATACTGTTGTCGTGGTCTCAATGAACAACAGGTGGCTTAGGAAAGCTCAATGCACGTTGCGAGAAGTTGTCTGTGAAAAAGGTGGGACATCTAGTGCAGGAGTGCTACTGAATCATCGTGAATTTCAGTAAAGTAGCTGTAAAACAATGTCCCTACCTGTGAGTGACTCATGTTTAAATACGTGACAGAAAAAAAAAGAAAGAAAAGATCAGCTTTTCACTTTTCAGTAATAAATTTCCAAACCACTTAAATTCTACTTTTTCTGGTGTTGGGGGAGTGGTATGCCACAAATGGCTTTACTCAGATATTACTCTTTGCTCTATGCTCAGGGATTCCTCCCGGTGGTGCTGGAGGACCTGTTTGATGCTGGGATTGAACCTGATCAGCTGTATGCCAGTAGCACTACCCACTGTACTCCATCTCTGGTCCCTTTCTATGAGGTTTTTATGTGGTTTATTTGTCCTCAAGAGTCTGGAGAGGAAGGTCTACTGAGAATCTCCCTACATTGCCCCCACCACCTCACCCAGCTCCACCCCAGTTTAATTTAGGGAGAGTTGAGAAACTAAGAGTTGAGGAATAGTCAAGCAAGGAATCCGGGTGATATTTTTATAATTAAAACTCATACTCTAGACATTTCCAGAAAAGGAAAATTGCAAGTACGCTTTTACAATTGTGGTTCTGATAATTTAGCAAAAGCCTTGTTTATATTACTCATAAAAATCTCACGATAAGAGTGATTGTATTTATTAGCAATAAAGTTTTTTCTCAGAAGAGCAGCTCCCCTGGTTAAACCCTAGGTCTCAATGAGGCGAGTGCTGAAATTAATGAGCTGAACAGAAAACACAAAAAGAACTAAAGAATCAAAGTCCTTGTAATAAGAAAAAGCAGGTTGAGAAATGGGAATCTGGTTCCATTCTGTTGGTGGATTAGCTGCTCTGGCTCACCCCTGGAGAGTAGTTCAGTCAACTATGCTGTGTGTCTTTCCAACAAGTCTGTTTCAGTCACAATCACATACTTTAAATTGTGAAGTTTAAAGAAACTATAACACAATGTGAGTAAATTTGAATTGTAATTTGAGTTCATGAATAATAATAGAGGACAAAATGTGTTAAATATGTATGAAAGATGAACTCATTCTAGCTTAATATATATCCAACCTTATGAAACACTTTTTTTAAAGGAAAGCTTCAATATAAGTATTAAAGTATATTCTGAAAAGAAAACACATGGGAAGGCATGGACTTGAAAGAGAGCAGAATGCCCAGAAGCTCAGGAGTAAAGTCAACATGACTAGGACATTGGCTAGATGTCAGCAGAGAGAGAGAACGTCTGGGTATTCAGATTTCCAGCTTGGGTGTGTTCATTGATGGTTGTGGCTATAGTTACTAATCCATGGAATACAAGAAAAATGCATCAGTATTTCTCATTTATAAGCTGTAATGTATAGAAGAACAGTGATCCGTGCATTTTAGAGGATGGTTGAGATATAAATAAAAAAGCATGAATGAGCTTTAGAAATGCTACCCTGCGAATGTCATTGCTAGTTATAGCTATTACTGTGGGGCAGTAATTGTGAGCTGTAGCCCCAGGGGCTTCAGAGCCGGTAGGTTTGTTGGGAAGGTAAATTTCTCCCACCCTAGATTTACGCAGTCAGAAATGCTGAAGGAGAAACTCACCTGTGTGCTTAAGCAAGTCCTTTAGGGATCCAGATTCATAAAAAAAAAATGTGTGAAAATACCAATAGACAAAAAACAAATACTAAAACCAATAGGCTAAAGTCTAGAAGAAAATCAACATAATAGCTATAATGGAAGCAGGTGAAACATCCCAGTGGATTTGCCCCTGGCAAGGATGTACTTCGTCCACAGGTACCTCTTTATTATATTTGCTGGTGAAGGCTTAGCTCAAGAAGAGCTACATGACCATTTACATTTCATACCAATATCTCTGTGGAAATTTTTTTATAATTAAATTATAGTACAGTCATCAAAGCTAAAGCTTTGTTCTCTGAAGAATAGAAATCAATAGTGTGATCACATTGAAGTTTCTCTAGAAATCTTCCATTTGACATTTAAGATGCCTTTTATATCAATGAATGTCATTTTGGGGAAAAAATGTCATTTTCTGGTTTATAGCAATAGAACTTGTTAAAAAGCAAATACATGTTAAAAAGCATGTTGGAATTTCCAGGATGTTGTAATTCAAGCTGGTTAACATCTTTCTTTGCTTACTTCTAAATGAAATATAATTCTCCCAAAGGAAGAGAACTGGTGCTAGTTTTTAGTAATTTTTGCCAAGTTACAGCTGTGAAAGATATTTATATTTCAGTCACTTAGATCAATCACTTCCTGTACCAATGAATCCCATAAATTGGTCTTATACATATTTTGATGATATTTCTAAGCACATCATATTTTTAAGCCAAAGGGAATACTTTTGTGCAAAGAAGGAAATAATGGAAGATACTTAAAGAAAGTTCTGTTTTTAACTGATATTTAGAATGTTAAACATTTTTGGGGATACTTTATTAGTTTCAGTTGGAGCTATATCAAACTCAGATTTCTAAGATTACTCATCCCCAAGTGATCCACAAAAAGCATTTGAACTGCCTTTAATGAGTTGGATGCCTGGTTAATTTCATGCCCTTGGCATTGACAATTGTACCTAAAATACATTTCATCTGCTTTTATTTTACAGTGGAGTCTGAAAAAATATGCAAGATTTATTAAGAGTCGTGAACTGTGTTTGAAGAAATTGCAGCCTAATCATAGATTAACAGTAGGTAATAAAAAAATTCGACTCCATAACACATTATAGGTAGACCTAAAGGGAGGATTTATAACATGCTGCAGAAGCAGAATGCATAAGGAATGTGAACATTATCAAGAAAATCTGAATAATGGCAGTTTATTATTAATTATCTGAATACGAAAATGTACTCAAACTTTCCTTACCTGCAGTGAAGAATATGAGTCACTGCTAACTTTCTGAACAAATTATCTCTACTTTTAATGTAACATTTTAACTATGTTTTGAACATAGTTTTGCATCTATGACTGCATAAAATTATAGCACTTTATATTTCCCCTTTTTAAAAAAAGGCTGGGGAACATCCCCTTATTTAGGAACCAGGTGCATCATCATTTACAGATATCCATCTTCTATTACCTATCCTCTATCCATTTATCCATTCATTATCTAGAGTGTCCTTGGGTCAGAGGAACACAAGAAAAATGCATAAGAGTTAGTTTAAAAGACAAAGTGAGATTATTTCACTTCAAGGGCAGCTAAAATGGCTAAGAGCATTAAGAAGCTGTCAGCACTAAATGGGAACTATCCCTGGTAATTATGTTGTTTATTACCTTATCAAAATGGATAGATTTGGGTATACTAAGAAAATGAACCATTCTGTAGTGACTTTAACATATCAATAGGAAGAGAGCCTTCTGTTTTTAGTGAAGGTCAAAGAATAAGGGGTTTTTTTTGAAGGTATTTTGATGACCTGTGTGTCATTGTTGTTTATAAGGCTCTGCAACATTGGAAATGAAGACATTGGTCAGCCAGCAAGACTGATTGATGCTGGTTGAATAATACTCTATAATGTTATTCTGGGTGCCTCAAGCTATTAGATGATGTGATCTTTTTGATCTGGTCTCTGAACAGATTCTGGGTCTGGTTTCTCTCAGCAGTTAGTTCCTGAACTTCCCTTGTTTCTGTTCCAAGGAGGCTGGGATGTTAATTCTGGTAGACTACATTTCACAGACTTGGGTATTATTTGGCTTCTGACTGCATCTGACTAACGTGGTACCTGGCAGTGGGCAGGGGTAAGAGGTCTGGGGCTGTTCCTCCATTTGTGCTTCAACTTGTTGTGCTGGCAACAGTTCTTTTGTGTATCCAGCTCCCACTAAATGGGAGTTTCTGGCTTCCAGTGGTGTCCTTTAAGGAATTGGGCTCTGGTTTCTGGTACCTCTGCCTCTTTTGTTTCTTCTTTTCCTTCTTCTTCTTCTTCCTCCTTCCTCCTCTTCTCCACCTAAGTAACTTATTTCCTTCATGAAATTCTCTTTCATGGAAAGGACAGTTTGAAAAGGTAAAAGTGCTACTTTTAACTGTTCAAATCTAGTATATGTAATAGTTTATTTTATTTTGGTTAGATTCTGAGTGACTTAATTCAACTAAGGAAGGAAATTTTCCCACAATAAAAGCACTTTGAGATGCTGATTCTGGGATACACAGAACTAGCTGAATGAACTGATTATATGCTCTTTGGCATGGTTTGATTCCTGAGCACGACCAGAAACTAGGATTTATACCACCTCCCAACAAACCAACCAACCCCAAATGCTGTCCCCTTAGGGGGGACACAGTGAGCTCACACATACTGCTGTCTCACTGGAGGCGGAGAAAGCAGAACCCAGCCAGGTTACACTGGGCTTGCTCAGAGACTATAATCGACCAAGTGTGACTGTTAGGGGAGATGAAAGTGAAAACATATTCCAGATGCTATTGATAAACATTTATATTTCAGACAGTGTATGGAAAAATTAATACATTTATTTCTCATCCAAACTAATGCATTAGTGTTTTATAACAAATCCTTTGGTCATTTTTGTAAATACCTGTCTACATTGATTATGTTGTTTTCTGGAATGATTCAGTCCCACATTAGAGTCCATGGATTCCTGGACTAGACTCCATTTTCAATAGCATCAGGATGTTTGATATTGCTTAGAGAACAGTTTTGATTTTAGGACATGTTTTTTGCAACAGTTCTGTTTGTATTGAGCCATATTGGGTCCCAAGGCAAATTTAAAAATATGTGTGCCCTGTATTCACTTGTCAAAATATCCTGCCATGTTTTTCCCAAATAAAAAGTTAATATAGTATTACAATAGAAAAACATAACTCAGTGAAGCCCCGTACTGCTCAGTCTCCTTGTAACTTTGTTTAACTCTCATAATCTTGCCTAAAGCAGGTATTCAAGTCTGTGAGGCAGGAATCTAGAGCAGATTGGAAATGACTCCTCCTGTCAAATAATAATGCAGGGTGGTGAAACAGATACAGCTGACATTTATTTAAACTTTTGATATTGTGTCAATCAACAGAGGTTCTTTTATTCTAATATTTAAAAATATCTGCTTAAATATGATCTTGATTATCTAATTTTGGGGTTTCCCTTTTAAATGTGTGCTTGACACTGGTGTTCAGTGTATTCTAAACTTGTTTCTGCTCTGATGATACGTTACATATGTTCAGAAGGATAATTGAGATTAGGTGAAGAGGAAGGAAAAAAAGGGGAAGAGTCAGGCAAGGCTTTGTAGGAATTTATGGAAAGAAGATTCTAATGAGTTGAGATGATATATCCCAGTCTGGCCTGGAAGTGTTAATAATTATTATAGTCAAGTATAAAGAAAAAGAAACAATGGTCCAAAAAATGTTGATGAAATTATCTTCAAAATCGCATATGGTCACTGAAGACCCAGATGTACATGGGAATCAGCAAAAAGATATTTTATGGTAGGCCAGGGCTTGGCCAAGACACCTATTGTTTTCCCAATTTTAAATTGGAAAAATGACCTTAAAGTTAAGGATAATGACACTGAAATATAACTTCTTTGTTAAGCAAAGTAGTATTAGTAACAATGAAGACTGGAAGACATTATTATTTGAATATTTTTCTAAATAGCATTCTAGGCCAAATTGGATCTAATGCCTAACCAGTGTTCAGATGGGGGAGGTAGAGAGTTTGCTGTGAGAGAGTAGAGAAAATGACACCTCCCTGCAGAGAAATAAATTGAGAAATTCTTTAGCTTGCCTCTGAAAGCTGCAAATGTAAAAATGAAAACAAAACAAATCAAAGAAGCCTATGAATCAACAAAACATTGTGATTAAACTGCCTTAAACTGGATTAAACTCCAGAAATAAAACTTAGAAATTTTTTAATGCCATAAATGGAACCCAGGCCCTTCTACATGCATATGCCCAGGACTCAGAACTGAAGCATTTAAGGGAAAATTGAATCTCAGGAGAGTTGTCTCAAAATTGCTTTTTACTTTTTTTAGTTAGTAGTGAAGGACACACAAATATGAGTCATGTCAAGCAGGAGGCTCCATTTTCCACTATATATATATATATATATATATATATATATATATATATATATATATATTTGCCACGCACCACGACAATTAATATTAAGGATGTCCTGTTTGACTTGGTTATGCTGGGCTTTCTTTTCACTTAAGAAGAAGTCTTTACTGTGGCGGCTATTCAGAAGGAAAAAAAATCATTTGGGATGAGATACAGCCCAGTCTTCAGCATGGGTTGCCCTTAAATCTTCTTTCTCATGGTCTGGGAAGATGGTGAGAGTTTTCTTTCTGAACAGTAAAGCCTTATTTCTTAAATATTACTTTAATTTTCATTTCCATGAACAGTGACTCAAAATATTTAGCCCCAGACAGTGATATGGGATCCTGAATAAAATTTGTAAGACAGCTAGCAAATGACAGATGCTCATTGTACTAGGAGTGGGAAATGAAAGGATCAGCTTGTTTTCTTCAACTCATCCGATTTTCTTCTTTTCCTGAGCTCTCCAATAGCTGCCCTTCTCCTTGCTGGTCCTTGAGTAAACACTGCTCCTTTAAATTGGCTTTCTAGTTTATCCAGGGAAATGCTTCAGTGACTGCTTGTGCTTGGTCAGTAGTCTGGCTCTTCTGGCTTTGATTATTGTTTTTCTGGGCCAACACCTCTCTCCCGCCATGTTACTCCCCGATGGCTCTGTTTTTGTTCAGTTTCTCTTTTGCTGCCCTCTAGACACTATGAAAGAAGAATAATGTGAAAAAAAGGTCTTTTAACTTTTCAGCTGTACTTTCTTCCTCTCATTTTCTGTTTACTTGTCTTCTTCCTCTTCACTGCTCAATTCTTCCTGCCATAACAATTTGGGCTCCATTTCTTGAATTTTGTAAAGTAGGCATGTTCAACGACCTCTATTCATATTCAACATACAAAAAGTGTTTAAACTGAAAAGTGATACACATAATTTCCTTAATTACCTTGAGTCACTCTGGCTTTCAAAGTTAGAAAAACTGCTTTAAAGATCATTCAAAAATGTCATAAGTATGTAAATCAAGGACCTAATTAAAGTTATTGAAAACACTCATGTGAACATGATAATCATTGAGAAACCTGTCATCCCTTCAGAATGGTCAGGTTTGAGAAACTAAATTATGTTTTTCTTCCCCTACCACTTTTCTTCCTTTAAAATTTTTATTAATTAATCAATATTATAATATGTTTCAGATGCACATCACTGAAAATCAAATGCAATTCCTTTAGTCCTGACTTAAGTCACTCCCTACAACCAAACTGATCTTCCCCTTCCCTTCTATTAATGAGTAATTGCCCAGATAGTGAACAAGGTTATATGTATCTTTATTAAATAGATTATATATTTTTATTTATCAATCTGTTATTCTCTATATCTCCTGATTCCTCCATCAGGATTATTTGACTTAAAATAATGCTTTTCAGGTTAGTAGTTTTAACTACAGTTACAAAAAGGGTTGAAAATCACTGTTCTAGGTCATCTATATTGATGCAAATTATAGAATTTCATGTTTATTTATAGCAGAATAGTATTATATTGCATATAAAACATATATTCATTATTTGTCAGGTTGTTTTCTGTCTTTGGCTATCATAAATAAATGCTGCAATAAACCTGGGTGCAGTTAGACATCTATTAATTAGTGGGTCTATCACTTGTATCACTTGTCTTCCTGTTGTACATGATTTGCTTGAGCAGGCACCAGTAACATCTCCATGCATCCTGTCGCATACTGGTGTAGCCCAAGGGCATCTGCTCACTCCAGGAACATGAAGAGCCTCAAACCATTCCTTCAGGTCATGGGAATGAGTTCTATAATTCTTACTGGTTTTTGGCATATCAAATATGACACGGGAAGCTTGCCAGGCTCTGCCATGCAGGTGGTATAATCTCAGTAGTAAGCTTTCATCTCGTGCATTTACTGATGAACTGCAACAGGGAGAGATCAGCTTTTCTCTTGGGTGGAGCTCTGTCGAGCGGAGTTCAGATGTTGAAAATGGTGGCCCTCATGGTATGGGGTTCTTCTGGCTTCTTGCGAGGCTCTATTGGGATGGCTGGCCAGGGGATAAAACTTGCCTTCCCTCCCAGGTGCCTCATGATCAGCTGAGCACAGGGAGAGTCAGTAGAAGCTCTGCCCTGTCCGTGTGTCTGAGTCTCATATGGGTCATTGTGGGACTATATTTTCTATAAAGTTTCTGGTAAATACCCAGAAGTGGGGTAACAGGATCATTAGAACTTTTCTTCTTAATATTTTGAGGAAACTCAAGCTGCTTTTCTAATGACTCCACCAGTTTACATTCTCATGAACAAAAGGTAAAGCTTCTTTTTACTTCACGTTTTCTCCAATCCATGTTTCTTCATTCACATTTACATTGTGAGCTGACATCTCATTATAGTTTTGTCATTTTCCTCATAAAAAGAGATGATCGATATCATTTCATGTTTCTGCTATATGTCTTCTTTAGAGAAGTGTCAATATATATCTTTGTCCATTTTAAAAAATGAGTTTTTTAAATTAGTTTTTGGGCCTCTTGGAGCATGGTATCTAGGGGACTTCTTGCAGTGGTGGGGATTGGCTTTAGTTCAGGGTTTGGGCATACAAAATATGTGCTCCAGTTCTTTGAGCCATTTTTCTGCCTCCCCTTCTATTTTGTTGTTGGCTTTGTATAAGTTCTCTATATATTTTGGATATTAACCTAGTTTTGGGTGAATAATGTGCAAATATTCTTACCTATTCAGTTGTATAATCTTTTTTTTTAGTTTGGTGCATATTTTTTGCATTGTGTAAATGCAAGTTTTTTATGGTGTGATTTTTTTTTAGTCTGACGCAAAGCAGTTATTTATTTTTGATTTTCTTTTATCTGCAGTTGAAGATGAGTCTTCAAATGTGTTTCTAAGCCTGATGTCAAGAATTCTCTTTCCCTACGTTTTCTATGTATTTTTAAGGTTTCAGGTCTTAGATCCAACTTTCTAATACATTTTGAATTAATTTTTATAAATGGTGTTAGGTAATGGACTGAGTTTTATTCTTTTGTATGTGCTTGTCACACACAGATTTCCCACTTTTATTTATTGTATTCTTTTCCCACTGTATTTCACGTATTTGGTTACATTTATTTCAAGGCATCTTATTCCTTTTGGCTGTGATTGAAAATGGCATTGTTTTCCTGGTATCTTTCTGGTAGTTCAATATTTTGTTGTAAAATGCAACAAAATTTTATGTATTAATTTTTAGTTAGTTACTTTTATGTTGTAATTTTTTTATTTTAAATGTTTATTTTTCTTTTTTGGGACTGGCTCTTCGCTCAGGAATTACTCCTGGCGGTGCTTGGGGGACCATATGGGATGCATGCCAGGGATCCAACCCGGTTGGCCGTGTGCAAGGTAAACACCCTACCTACTGTGGTATTGCTCCAGCCCCTAAAGGTCTGTTTTTTAAAAAAAATTTCTATGTACATTATTGTCATTAGCAAATAGTGCCAATTTTACTTTGTTTTTTTCTAGTGTGGATTTAATATTAAAGGAATTTAATATTCCTTTTTTAAGGGAATTTAGAGGGATGGGCCACACCCTAGCATTCGTAGAGCTTACTACTGGCTCTGTGTTCAAGATTACTCATGGGTGCCAGGAATGGAACCCAGGTCACTGATGTACAAGTCAGAGCTCCTTTGATTTACTATCCAGCCCATTTTTAGATCCTTTTTTAATCAAAATGCTCTTTTCTTCCAATAGCATATTGAAATGCCAGAGATATTGTTTAATGAACAGTGTGCATGGTTTGTATGTGGGAAGCCCATGTATTAATCAAACATATTTGATATTTAATCAAACAGCACTGCATGGTCCCCCATGCACTGAGCTTAAGGACATACTCCCCCAGGCAGTCCCTGAGCACTGCCAGGTTTGTGCCTTCGCCTAAAATAATAAACAAATAAACTGAAACTAGTGATGAAAGTGGACATCCTTATTTTGATCTTGATCTAGAAGGAAAAGCTTTCAGGTTTTCTCCATCGATTATAATATTGGCTATGGGTTTGCTATATTGGTTTTATAGCATTGATGTACTTTTCCTCTATATCCAATTTCATTGAAGATTTTTGTCATAAAAGGATATTTAAACTTTTAAAAAATTTACTTTTTTAATTTTCTTATACCACTGTGAGACATACAATTGCAAAACTGTTCAGGATTAGGTTTCAGTCACACAGTGTTCCAGCACACTAGTGCACATTTCCCACCACCAATGTCCCCTTATTCCCTTTCTTCCCCCGGCCTGCCTATATGGCAGACACTTTTACTCTTCTCTCTCTCTCTCTCTCTCTCTCTCTCTCTCTCTCTCTCTCTCTCTCTCTTCCTTCTCTTACACATTGTGGCTTGCAATACATACATTTAGTGGTTATCATGTATATACCTTTGTCTACATTCAATGCTCAGTTCTAGATTAGTATTATCATTTCCAACAATTATTAGCACACTGGTCCCTTCTCTGTTTTACCTAACCACTGTCTTATCTAATCTTTAAATCTACTTGCTGTAGATTCCACCTACTGACAAGTCCTCCTGGTTCATGTTTTGCCTGGCCTTGGATATTGGTATCATACTTTTTTTTTTATATCCTGCAAATTAATGCAGTCATTCTACATCTGTCCTTTTCCCTCTGGCTAATTTCACTCAACATGATACTCTCCATGTCCATCCATTTATAGGCAAATTTCATAACTTTGTTTTCGTCACAGCTGTATGGTATTCCATTGTGTAGATATATCACAGTTTTTTTTTTTATTACAGGCAGTATTCAGTCATCTGTTCTCAGGCTCTCTGGTTGTTTCCAGATTTGGCTATTGTGAATAATGCTGCTATGAACATAGAAGTGCATATGATGTTTCTCATTTTTTGGATTCCCAGAGCATATTCCCAGGCGTGGTATGGCTGGGTCAAATGGGAGCTCAATTTCTAGATTTTGGAGGAATGTCCATATTGTTTTCCAAGGAAGGCTTATCAGTTGATATTCCCAACAGTGGATGAGAGTCCCTTTCTCCCCGCATCCATTCCAGTTTTCTTGCTCTTTTGGATATGTGCCAGTCTCTGTGGTATGAGATGATATATCATTGTTGTTTTGATTTGCATCTCCCCTGGTGATTAATGATGATGAGCATTTTTTCATATGACTTTTTGGCCATTTGAATTTCTTCTTTTTTGGAAGTTTCTGTTCATTTCTTCTCCCCATTTTTTGATGGGGTTGGCTGTTTTCTTCTTGTAAAGTTTTACCAGTACCTGATATATCCTGGATATTAACCCCATCTCAGATGGGCACTGGGTGAATATTCTTTCCCACTCTGTGGGCTGTTTTTATATCTTGGTCACCATTTATTTTAAGGGGCAGAAGCTTTTTAGTTTCATGTAGTCTCATATGTTTATCTTTGCTTCCAATTGCTTTGATAGTGGTGTTTTGTCTTTGAAGATGCCTTTAGCTTTGATGTCGTAGAGGATTTTTCTTATGTTTTCTTTGATGTGCTTTATGGATTAAAATCTGATATTGAGATCCTTAATCCATTTTGATCTGACTTTTGTTCGTGGTGTTAGACAGAGGTCTAAGTTCATTTTTTTTAAATGTAGCTGCCCAGTTTTCCTAGCACCACTTGTTGAAGAGGCTTTCCTTGCTCCACTTTGTATTTTTGCTCCTTTATCAAAGATTAACTGATCATATATTTGAGGATGTGTGTCAGGATACTCAAATCTCTTCCATAGGTCCACAGGTCTGTTCTTACTCCAATACCATTCTATTTTAATTATTACTACTTTTTGTAGTACAGTTTGAAGTTGGGAAAGGTGATGTCTCCCATCTTCTTTTTCCCAAGGATTGCTTTGGCTATTTGTGGTGGTTTATTGGTCCATATGAATTTCAAGGTGTTTGGTCAATTTTCTTTGAAAATGTCATGTGTAGGATATTGAATCTTGTCAAATAGTTTTTCAGTGTCTATTGAGATTATAACTTGAAATTAGCCTTCCATTGGTTGATTGGTATATTAGGGATTTGCATATTCTGCATAAATTTTGTAGCTTTGGATAAATCCCAAACTAAGGCTAGATTTTGATTATTCTTCTATAGTTCCTGAAAATTCAAAAAAATTTGCTCTTTCTTTTGTTGTACTTCCAGGGCCCAGCTTGAAATCCTTCCTCACCTATTCTCTGTTAGGTAATCATCCTTCTCTTCAATCCAGCCCTGTTCCTTCCTATGTTTTATTTAATAACTCTGATAGTCACTAATTTCTGTTTTCTTTGACCTAAGGCATTTCAATAGATATTTTCTCTAAAATAATTTTTTCTGAATAGTATAATAGGTATAAAATATTAGTATTTTATACCTAAGTCCTTGCATTCTTTTGTTTTGTTTCATATGCATTTACTTTTTCAAAAAATTTAAACAACTGTGAGAAACGTAGTTACGAAGTTGTTCATGATTGTGTTTTGATCATACAATGTTCCAACACCTGTCCCTTCACAAGTGTTCATTTCCCATAACCATGTCTCCAGTTTCCCTCCTTCCACCCCTCACTCCCAGGGAAGTCTCTCTCTCTCTCTCTCTCTCTCTCTCTCTCTCTCTCTCTCTCCTTTAGGGGCACTATGGTTCTCTCTCTCTCTTTCTCTCTTTCTTTTCTGAGCAGTATGGTTTGCAGGGCAGATACTGAAAGGTACTTATGTATATCCTTTTACCTACTTTCAGCATTCAGTTCTTGTCAGAGTGATCATTGCTGTCTATCATAGTGGTCCCTTCTGTATCCTAGCTGTCCTATTCCCCACATTTGTAGTAAGCTCCCAACTGTAGATGTGTAGATCTTGAAGAAAGAAATGGAAAGTGCATTGTGCTCTGCTGTGAACTTAATCTTCCCCTTCTGTGCTTGTTGAACGATCATGCTGAAATCTTGGCATTATGGTGATTAAGAGTCCTTCACCATGAAATTTTAATCTGTCCCTTAATATGACTTGGTAATATCACAGACAGATGTGACAGAGCACTCCTATCATTGGGGGGATTGTATTTGTGACAGTGATATAGTTCCTCAAATATTTTCCCATGCATTGTCACCTTAATTTCTTTCCTCTTTGATTTTTTTTCTAAAAACTTTCTCAATACTCTGCATGTCATAACTAAGTGATATGTTTTTTAAGATAAAATTTCAGTCAAACTTGTCATAATGACTTAATTTTGAAAAGCATTTAAAGGTTTATTCATGTGGAGATTTTCTCTTTGTCCTTAGGACTGTTTTCTCCTGAGTGATGAGCCATAGACTGGAGCTCAATGGGTTTATTCTAATTGTTTCAGTGGCACAAAGTGTGAAAGAAAACAGAATTGAGTAGGTTTCCAGATCATCTGTGAGGAGGAGGCTGCAGTGCTCAGTGGTGTGGGCCACACCTCTCCTTGAGCTAAGAATCTGCTACCTGCTGGTTTTCTGGCAGTGGTGAGGTGCTGGCATTTCAGCTAAGTGAGTAAGACACAAACATAACTCCTGCAGAGAGTTACCAGCACTTCCAAGAAAATGAGAAGGGATAGAATGCAGATGCTAAATGGAAAGTGAAAAACATAAGAGCTAAAAGCTGAAATTTGCAAAGGAAAAGCAAATGAAAATCAGTGGGTTTTTATAATGGAACTTCTAAAGCAGGATGTGTGGGGAGTTTTGAGTGTATAGATGTCACTAGCTCTGTAGAATGAAAGTATTCTTAGATAAAGATTCCAAAGGTAGGTCATAAAGAGAACTCTGGATTCATTGTACTTACTTATTATGTGGCATATCTTGCTGAATTTATTATTCTTAATTTCTATTTTGGGGTGGGGAGAAATATTTGGGTCATATTAAGCCAGTACTCAGGGGTTAGACCTGTCTGCACGCAGGAGCAACCCTTGGTGGTGCTTGGATGACTTGTTTGGGGCAAAAGATCAAAACTTTCTGGGTCAGCTGCATGCATGGCTGTTGGGGCGCGCCGCCGGGGGTCCCTGACAGTGCCAGGAAGAGAGTTCCCTTCTACCTCCGAGCTGGCGAGGAATGGATGAAAACTCAGGAATCTGATGCAGTTTTAAAAGGCTTTACTATCACAGGTTCAGGCATACAAATCTGCAAAAGGAAAAGCCCGGTGCTTAGGATTCCAGGCTAGAACCCAGCCACGTGTAGGCCAAGATGGCTGCCACAACGTGTATAGGCCTTGTAAAAGGAGAAGACAAGACTTCCAAGAAGGGTGAGTGCTCACAAAGAGAGAGCCCACAAAGAAGCGTGGGAGAGAGGAAACAGGCTAGTTTTATACCCCTGCCACTCAGACTTTCCTCCCACTGTTATGGAAAGCAGGGAGGGTTAAATGCCCTTAGGTAATCCCTCCCTGCACCTCACCTAGGCCCTTTACTATGCTAATGTTTTGAGCCAAGATCTGCCTGGAAATGCCTTTATAGTATAGGGTAGAGAAGGGGGTTTCTGAGATGGCATGTCTCTGTACCAAAGACTAATACTAATGCCAGTTAAATATTTCTCCAAGCCTTCACAAGTCTCTTCTACTTCATTGTAGTTTTGTATTTTAGTTGCCTTTGAGTATATCAGGGAGCCATGCTTGTTTGCTTGGAAGCAAACAGCATTTCTCTCTGGTCTAATTACTTAGGGGTCCTACGTGGCCAGGCTAATATGCTGGTAAGATCTAGCTAGTCCCACGATGATTGTGGTAGCTTGGGAGAATATTTATACCAGCTAGTACAGCATACATGGTCAGATAAACTGCCACATTTAGACTACACCCCTTATCTACAAAGTGATTTGAAGGCGGCAATTCAGAGCAGATGCAGCGGCCCTTAGGAGTCCTGCAACACATGGCCAGCATTTTAAAACGTCCTATCTCTCTGGCCCTTTGCTGTATTTATTAATCTTTCCATTTTTTTCATCTGAAAAAATACTGAACGTTGCTAATAATGAATGTAACAAAAATTCCTCTTTATGTGACTAATAGCCAATAAATGTGAATGAGATAAAAACTGACCAAGAATCAAGAACTTGCAAAGGTTGGCACCTCTTAGAATGCCCTCAGCAGTCACTTAAGTATAAAGTGAGAGCAACAAAGCAATGCTTGAATGTCTTAGAGGCCTGGCTAATGCACAGTGCTCATGAACCAGGCCAGCTTTTCTTTCTGTACCCATTCAAGATTTCAGAGTTCTTCATTATGGTTCTACTGTTTAAATACCACTTAACTCATTTCATTTCAGTTCTCTACAATGTAGTCAGAAAGATCTATTTAAAATTAGATTTGATGTCATTTCTTTATTAAAATCCTTTAATATTTTTATATCCCACAAATAAGTGCAGTTATTCTATACCTGCTCCTCTCCTCACTCATTTTACTCAACATGATACTAAAAATAAATAGCATGAGACTATTATTCAAGGCTAGGAAAAATAGGAGCCAGGAGTACTGGTTGGAAGCTTGCCACAAGTGTGTGTGGGGTGAGGGCAGTTAAGATAGCGAAGAGACCAGTATGACAATGATAGAAATGAACACTCTGGATAAGAACTGAGTGTTGAAAGTAGGTAAAAGAATATACATGATAACCTTTCAGTATCTTTTGCAAGCCATATGTCTTGGGGGCGAAAAGAGTGAGTGAGTGAGTGAGTGAGAGAGAGAGAGAGAGCTTGCCATAGAGATGGGACAGTGGGGACACTGGTGAAAAGATAGCGGTTAGAGCATTGTATGACTGAAACCCAATCATGAACAACTTTGTAACTGTGTATCACTGAGGTTCAATAAAAAATAAAGACAATTCACTCATAATATATGCTTGTAAAGGGATTGGTGTTGGAGCATTGTATGACTGAAATGCAATCATGAACAACTTTGTAACTGTATATCCCTGGCCTGCCACCCCAGCTGTGCCTCACAACAAGCCAGACCACCCTCCCCTACTCCATGGGGCCCCGCCATTTTCCACATCCAGACTTCCCTCTCGTCACAACTCTACCCAGCAGACCAGACTATCACAGCCCGGATCATCGACAGCCACCCTGCAGCAGTTTTTTTTTCAATCCGGCCCAGGTATGCTGAACCAGAGACTCTCAGACATGGGACAGAGCTGCTACTTGCTCTCCCTGTGCCCAGCTGCTCGTGAGGTGCCCGGGAGGCATGGCGGGTTCTAGCCCTGGGGTGCCACCCCAGCTGAGCCTCACAACAAGCCAGACCACCCTCCCCTACTCCATGGCATTTTCCACATCTGGACTTCCCTCTCGTCACAACTCCACCCAGCAGACCAGACTATCACAGCCCGGCTCATGCAGCCGCTAGCGGCCAAGCAGTTCATCAATAAATGCTTTATTTAGAGGTGACTACAACAATATGCCACCCGCACAGCAAGCCTGGCAAGCTGCTCGTTTAGTATTTGATATGCCAAATACCAGTAACATTTATATTAGGTCATTTCCGTGACCTAATATAATTGTTTGAGGCTCTTTATGTTCCTGGAGCAAGTGGATGCCTTTGGGTTCTACTAGCATGAGACAGGATATATGGAGATATTACTGGTGCCCGCTCTAGCAAATAGATGATCAACGGGAAGATAGTGATAGTGATATCTCATAGTGATTTAATAAAAAGAGGTAAAATGAAGAAAAGATCCTTTAATGATCCTTAACAGGATTTATAATGCTTTACATTAAGTGGCTTTTTTTTCCCCTAGTATGTTTGTACTCCTTATGCTCTGGCTAACCTGGATTTCTTCCTGTTCCTTCAATATGACACATTATTCCAGAGGAAGTCCCTTCTACCACCCCAAAGTTCCTTAACTTCCTTCTCCATGGGTTGGGGGAGGTTTTTCTCCCCCATAAAAAAAACCTGAGCATTGCGGGTGTGCCCACAAGAAGAAAAAAAAAAAAAAACTTTCCCCATGGCAAGTTTTATTTTTTGCCTTCTGTCATTCAGATCTCAGTTTAAATAGTACTTTTTCAGAATTAATTGGTAGAGTAGATACTACATGTATGTTAGTCTTTTAACATACATGTAGTATTAAATACTACATGTATGTTAGTATTTTTTAAATTGTGTGTTGTATAGTTTTGTATATATGTGTACACAATCAATTTATTACAAAATTTCACATACACATATCTATAGCTATGTAGATATTAGTATAACTATATATGCACACAACACTTTTTTTTCATTGTTTGAAATTGTTAAGCATTTCCTAGCACAGCATCAGTGAATTTCAGTGATAATAGTGATAATGCACTAAATTGCCTATTTTTTCCCCCTTCCCTATTTCAGTTTCCCTTTTCTTTACTGTGTTTGCTGGATCACCTCTGGAACAAATTCCTCATAATTCTCCTAATCTTTTAATGTAGACTCAAACCATATTAGTCATGAAATCTATCTGCTTTGTTGACTATTTTCTCCCCTGAACCTAATAGGCAACAAATATGATCTAAATATGATCAACAAATATGATATAAATATTGTTAAATAAGTAGAGTATAATATCCTAGAACACCAGTACTATTTCAGAAGATTTAATTAAGATTCTTGTTTACTCTGTTCTTTAATGGCATGTTAAAAGTTTGCTTAGATTTGCAGCCTATAGTATCCCGGTCTCGCCCTGTGTTGAAGCAGCATCCCCTCTACAGATTCTAGAGAATCTATGTAGGGGATTTGGGGAGATGATGCACACCAGTGACCATGGAGAGAAAATAAGAAATTGGCTTTACCTGATATGGAGAAGAAAAAAATGATATTTTATTACAAAGGAGTAAAAGGAGAAATGGAGGCTGAACTGCCAAATTTAAAATCTGAAAGAAACTGCTGTTTTACCTGACTTCTGTATTGTATCTAGTATCCGCAAATCTTAGAGACAGGAGAACTTCAACACATATTCATTTATCTCTGGGCATTCTGGAGATTTTATCTAGAGAAGGACTGTAAATGCAATCTTGCTTTCTTAAATGACATTTTTCTTGTGGAAATCTCATACAATTATAAGCAGTATATTCTTGCTGGGAAATCTTACTGCTTGGATCTTGATTTAGAAGAACAAGAAATAAAAGGCAAAAATATTGACCCTGGTGGTTTAACGTTCAATTAAACATTTCTTACAATTCTAAATCAAGCTGCTATTGCTTTATCTAATGTATTTCAATTGCAGTAACTTTTTACCAGGTCTTTTTGGTTTTAAAGTTAGGATATGTAAATCTTTCCTTCCTTCCAAGAGAATTTATTGCATATGCTACTTATTTCATACCTACACATAAATCTGTGTGATGTTGGTCAATAAATCATACTTGTTACAGAAGTATGATATATTGACCTTCATCCCCCGTTGAACCCCCCTGCATTCCATGGACCACAAGAGCAACTTCCAACCCGAGTCCACCATCCCAATGGAGCCTCGGAGGAGCCCAGAGAAACCCCCACACCTTGCTGGCAGCGATCTTCCACTCTGCAGCTGGTAAGATCTCCACCCAGCATATTAATCCAGTCTCCAGCCCACAGATTAATCCAGTCTCCAGCCTGGCTTGTCAGAAACCCAGCCTACAAGGACCCACCACGCAGAGAGCCGCCCTTCAGAGGAGAGTATTTCAAGCGCAGGAATGCTTGAGCCTAAGACACAGGTACACCCGCAGAGCAGAAACCAGCTTTCCCGTTGCGTGCGGCCGCCGTGTGGCCACACGATTTACCTCCAAATTACCATAAATATTCTACCCACCCTCTGAGAGAGCCCCACAAAGTAATGAGAATATAGTGCCCGCATGGCAGAGCCTGGCAAGCTGTCCGATGCGTGTTCGATATGCCAAATCCAGTAACAAAAATGTTTATTTTCCTGACCCCGAAAGAGCCCTTAATACGGCAGCAGTAAGAAAGGCGAACAAACAGTGCCTGATAAAATTTCACGGCCGTCCTAGGCTGCCAAAGCGAAGAAGGACTAAAATGACTGTCTGTACTTTCAATGCATGTACGCTGGCATCGGAAGCATATATTGAGGATCTGATGGTGCAAGCGCAAAAGATCAAGTACGACATCATTGGTCTGACTGAGACGAGGGAGGCGTCAGTCGCATCATGCTGTATTTGACATCGGAGAAGAATTGTTCCTTGGAACATGCGACGAAAGAGGCATTGGTGGCGTTGGTGTCCTTGTCAACACGAACATGGCTGTCAACATTGATTCATTTGACTGCCTAACAAACCGAATAGGACAATTACACTTGAGGAGATGTGGTCCACTGCCAGCAATTTCTATCTTCATTGTCTATGCACCAACATCCACATACAAAGAAGATGAAATTGAGAAATTCTACATGGAATTGGAGAAGTTCTATAAAAAAGATCACACCTTCTACAAGATCATAGTCGGTGATTTTAATGCCAAGATAGGACCGAGAAGATCGGCTGAAGAACTCCACATCGGGACCCATGGCCTAGAATGGAACGAACAGGGTGAGAGACTATCTGAGTTCATCATGTCCACCAAGACTATTCATGGGAACTCACAGTTTCAGAAGGCTGAAGCGAAACGTTGGACATGGGAATCTCCTGGTGGACAGTTCCACAATGAAATTGACCACATCATCTTCAATCGACGGTTTTGTCTGATCGATGTTGCTGTCGTCCCCAAATTCCAAACAGCATCGGACCACCGTCTCCTTCGGTGCAAAATTCTACTTCCCACAACGGGGAGAAAAGGCTGCAAAGTTTAAGAAGAGAACTCCCAGAACGACCACCAACTGGGAACTCTTTGGCACCATTGCAGCAACATGGGAAGATACCATCATTGGCGACATCGATGAAGAATACAACCGACTGGTTCAGCACCTCCATGATTGTGTGAAGAATGCAGAGAGAGAGAGAGAAAGACACAAAAGGACACTTGTCTTCAGAAACTCTTGAGCTCATTCGCCAACGTGGCAAGGCGCCGAGCCTCAGGAGACCAAATGCTAGCGTCCAAGCTTGCTAAACAGTGCAGAGAAGCAATAAAAGAAGACCTCAAAGACAGAAGAGCAGAAATACTGGAAGATGCAGCAGAGGCCGGGAAAAGCATTCGCACTGCCCGCCTGTCCTTCGCCAACTATAAGACCAAGATGACTGCCCTCCGATGCCCTGATGGATCTATCACATCTTCCAGAAAGGCAATGGAGAGATTATCCAGGACTTCTACTCAAATCTCATTGATAGCCACATCCACCTGCCCACATAGCAAATTCCACAGGATGGATATGTCATTCCCAACGTTCTCCCTTCTGAAATCCGACATGCCATCTCGTTGGTAAAGAAGGGAACAGCACCAGGCCCAGACAAAGTCAGACCCGAACACCTGAAGAATCTGCCTTCGGTACTCATCAATACACTAGCTCGGCTCTTCACATGCTACCTGTCCGAATGCAAGGTGCCCTCCCAATGGAAAACCAGCAGGACAGTTCTACTGTTCAAGAAGGGAGACATTCACGACATCGGCAACTGCCGCCCCATCTGCCTGTTGTCCGTCATCTACAAGCTGTTTACACGAGTCATCCTGAACAGAATTAGCAGAACACTAGATGAAGGACAACCATGCGAGCAAGCAGGCTTCCGGAAAGGATTCAGCACAATCGACCATATCCACACAGTAACAAAGCTCATTGAGGTTTGTAGGGAGTACAAGATGCCGCTCTGTCTCACGTTCATTGATTTACAGAAAGCCTTTGATTCTGTGGAGACTGAAGCAGTCATCAAAGCCCTAGCCAAGCAGGGTGTTCAAACCCAATACATCAAGATCCTTCGTGAGCTGTATTACGGATTCACCACCAGGATCTCACCATTCTACAAAAAAGTGATCATTGATGTCAAAAGAGGGGTTCGACAGGGTGATACTATTTCACCAAAACTCTTCAGCGCCACCCTCGAGAACATCATGAGACAATTAGAATGGGAAGGAATGGGAGTGAAGGTAGATGGTCGGCAACTACACCACCTCCGCTTCGCTGATGACATCGTTCTAATAACACCAAACATTAGCCAAGCGGCACAAATGCTGGCTGACTTTGACCGAGAATGTGGAAAGATAGGTCTACAGCTGAATCTGAAGAAAACTATGTTCATGAGAAATGAACTAGTTCCTGAGGGCCCCATTCACTCTCAATGGAACAAACATCTCTGAATGCAGCAGTTATGTGTACCTAGGTCGAGAAGTCAACATGATGAACGACCTAAAACCTGAGCTGCGCAGGAGGAAGAGAGAGCGGCATGGAATGCCTTCAAAGGCATCGAAGAAATAGCTAAAAGGACAAAAAACCTCCGGCTCCGGGCACATCTCTTCGACTCCACCGTTCTCCCTGCATTAACATACGCCTCAGAGACCTGGGCCCTACGAAAGCAGGATGAGAGTGCTATTCGGGTCTCCCAGAGAGGCATCGAAAGAGCTATGCTTGGAATATCACGCCTCACTCAAGTGAGTGAAGGAATCCGGAGTTCTGACCTCCGTCACTATTCCAGAATCAGGGATGCTGTCTCATTTGCCAAGGCTTCAAAAATCAGATGGGCTGGACATGTAATGCGATTTGGAGACAACCGCTGGACTAGAGCCGTTACCGACTGGATTCCACAGGATGTCAAAAGATCACGTGGCCACCCACCTACAAAGATGGTCAGACTTCCTTGTTAAGACCCTGAAGGAACGGTTTGAGGCTCTTCATATTCCTCAATCAACCAGATGCCATTGGGCTACATTGGCACGTGATAGGGTCCAATGGAAATGTTACTGGCGCCCGCTAGAGCAAATCGATGAATAACGGGATTCAAGTGATCAAGTGATCAAGTGTTACAGAAGATTAAAGTTCTACAATAATCTAATTTTGACAAGAGTATTAGCTAATAAAGAATATTCTCATGAACTTGTGAAGAGGTCTTTAGAGTCACAGGGAGAATATTTCCTCCATACTGTCTCCTACCAAAACCACATCAGTGAGGTGGGCAATGGTAATACATAATTATGCAACTCCAACTGCATACCAGATACTATGATCAATGTATAAAGAAATTCTTTATAAAAGAGTAAGAACACATGCTTCCATTCCAGTTTAGATTTGCAGGGATCCCAGATATGCATATGAATCATTTCAATATTGAGTGGTAAATGAGGGAGATATGGAAGTAGGGAATGAAGGTAATTATGAGTCTTTTAAGGAAGCAGCGAGGGAAAGCTTTAAGAGAAGATGATATGTTATTTGGAACATAAAGTAGCAGTATGAGGTTAATAGGCTATAAGAATTGAAGGGTTTTGCATGATAGAAAATAAGTTGTGCAAAGACACAGAAGTATGACTGCAAATGGCATTTTTTTGCAATGGTGAGTGGAATTACCAAAATAGACTCTAGCTTCTCTAGCATTTAATTACTTCTCTCTTAGCTTCTAAGTAAGTGGGGGCAAGAAGAAAAGTAGTCATTTCTATCACAAATTCTAGTTTTATGGAGGTATTATGACAGCAGTTCATTTAAATACTACTTCATTTCACCATCATAATGTATTTAATTAAAAGCTATATTTTTGTTGGGGTTGAAGGAAGCACATCTGGAACTTTTTTGGGACTTCTCTTGGGTCAGTGCTTGGGAGTTGATTCCAATAGTGCTTGGCGAAGCATGTGGTACTGGGCATTGAGCTTGAGCCCCTGCATGCAACGTATGTACTTCCAAATCTTTATGCTGTCCTCCTGGCACCAAGGCTTTACATATTGTTTATTTGTTTGTTTGTTTGTTTGTTATTGGGTCACACCTGGCAATGCTCAGGGGTTAATCCTGATTCTGCACTCGGAAATTACTCCTGGCAGTGCTGGTGGAGGGCACTTTGGATGCTGGAGATTGAACCTAGGTTGATTGCGTGCAAGGCACATGCCTTACCCTCTGTACTATCACCCCAGTTCCAAGAACTTATATCTTAAATGGAGTATTCAGCATGTAAGAAAGTTTGGGAGGGAGAACTCTAAAGAGCTATTTGCTTGATAGTCAGATAATCATTCTTATGAGAGCAACCAGAGAAATGCATTTCAAACACCAAACCTAAACAGAAAATATTTTTTGCCCTAATGATTTCAACACTATTTCTAAATAAGCTGATTAACAGACATATTAGGGGCAAGTTGAAATGTTAAGCTTCTCCTGTGTATTTATGACTCTTATTTTTATGAAAAGGAGGGATTTTAACAGATTATAGGCGCTGAGAAAAAGAGTGGCATTGTATCATTTACCCTAAAATATTAATAATAGAAGATCTCAGAATTTTGTGTAAGGCACAAATTCATTTAGTTTTCTTCTTTTTTTTTTTACTGCTTTTTGGGTCACATCACAGTGCTCAGGGTTTACTCCTGGTTTGCACTCAGGAATCACTGCTGGTGGTGCTTGCGGGACCCTATGGGATGCGGACAATCAAACCCCAGTCGTCCATGTGAAAGGGAACCACCCTACCTGCTGTACTATTGCTCTGACCCCTGATTTAATGTTTTAAAGGCATATTTTCCAAGTTCTTTGTCTCAGAAGATTAACTACTAAATTAAACTGCTTAAGATGAGATATTTTGATGAGTGCTTTACTGAGATTTTAATGGCTTGGTGGGCGTTTGGTGACACTAATCTTAAAAATTTTCCAGGCTAAAATTATCTCAGTAATACCATGGTGCAGAACTTTGGAATCCTAGTAGTCATTTTGCCTGTATATGTGAGACCAAGAACTGTTTCCTAAAGAAGAGAATCATTGTTCTTGAGCTCTTGTTGAGAGTACACCCCCATCACTAAGCACTCATCTCTATGAATGTTGTGTCTTTTTATTAGGAATGTTTCTAGTAATGGTCTTCGTTTTTCATTAAGATGTTTTGTTCTATCCCTAACTGGTCTGATTATGAAATCATATGTATTTGGCCTTAATTAGCAACAAGAACATAGTTACACTTTAGATTACATCCTTAAATATTGGGCTTGGTGGTCATTACTTAGCCAAAGTTCAGTCATGAGTATTATTTTTATTAATGGAGAGTTGTCTGAAAATTTCACAGAATAGGTCATTATTCTATATACTCTAAAATCAGTGTGTGAATTAAGGCAGACAATTAGAATCAAGCCCTATGAAGTGGACTTTAAAATTCATCATGAATTTCTGGTGAGGGCCTCAAACACCTGACACTGATTTTACATAGTAGAATGGCTGGTGTAAACTGGTCATGTTTCAACATAAACCAGAATCTCCTCCTTGTGAGGAACCATAGGAGAATTTTTTTCCTTCAAAGCAATTACTATGCTGGAAGCACATAGATACTAAATTACTTAATTGTGTTTTTCTCATTGCACAATCTGCTGAGAAGTTCAGAGCCAAATTTATAAACTACCGAAAACAAAGAACATTATGCATGTTTTTATACAACTTTATATGACCATTTAAAATTTAAAAATTATATATGTGAACAAGCAATATTATATCAGCAACTTAAAATTAATTATTCAATAACTATAAATTAGTAAATTCATAATGTTGTACAACTGCTGATTCTATATAGTTCCAAAATATGTCTATTATAATATGTCAAAGGAGTAATCTGACATATTTTTCTTTTATCTGTTCAGCAGTTTAAAAAATTCTTTAAAATCTTATAGCATTTTATATATGTTCATAATTTATAATTTTAATAAGGCATGACTTTTAATAAAGTATTAGAAATTTGGTAATTCAAACCATGTAAGAGAAAGAAGGCTATCATTTGAGAACATAAGAAGCAAGGAAGACGCATTTAGTTTAAGAAAAATGAAGAGGAACTGCAAGAAAGGCCAGACTAGTTAAGAGCCACAGGCCAAAATAAAAGGAAGCTGGGCATGCACCATTAAGTTGATCAACCAGGAAATCATTTGTGAGTGTGTAAAAATTGTGCCACTGTAATATGTGGCAAGAGGTACAACTTAAGGTAATCAGGAGACCTAAACAATGAAGATGACCCCTCATCCCCACCTGTTTATGCCAAATTGACTGAACTGCAAACAAAAGAGGGAAGAGATTGTGATCTTACTAAGTTTGGTTTCAAAGGATGGGGTGACTTAAGTCAAGTGTAGCAGAAAGAGGAAAGCTCCATGGTCCTGTCTTTGAAATCAGCTCTGATAGGACCTGAGGACCTTGAGCAAGGCATTTCATTTTTCCAACTTTTTTTTTTTAAATCTGTGAAACAGTAGTTAACCAGATGGTGTCTAAGATAATGAGAACAGTAAAATAATTGTGAAAATGTAACCACATCGATGGTTCCTTCCTTTGGGATGTCTTAGATCAGTGTTTCATAGCCAAGGGCTATATAGGCCCACTATTGGTCTCCAGACTACTCCAAGAGGTCCACAGGTAAAAGTTATACAAATGGGGGGACATAGCAAAAAAACTAGGGGGCCAATATATAATAATAAAAATATTAAAAAATATGGATGTTGAAATAAAACTAGGGGGCCAAACTATAGAAGATGGGGCTATCCAGGAAGGAAACAAGCTCAGAAGGGGGCTATGATTGGAAAAGATTGTGAGATACAAGTGGTTTAGATAGATATTTAGGCAAAATTTTTACTTTATTTAAACACCATGATTTACAAAGTACAAAGTTTTCCACAATACATTTATTAGAAAGATTCATCATTCAACACCAATCCCATCACCAGTGTGTTCCCACCACCACCACCACCACCACCACCACCACCAAAGATCCTCATTTCCAACCCACCCCATTTCCATGCCTGCTCCCTTAGCTGGCACTAATTATAATGACCATTACAGCCCACATATGGGAATGGTACTGATAAAGTCATGACTTTTTTTCTGGGTTGTTACGTGTGAAGCTGGCCAATTTCTGTTCTTACATTCACTTTCTGAGTTTCTAGAATGTAGTGGGTTTCTACTAGTCGACCCCAAACCCATAACGACTGCACCTATGGACAATATCTATTTGAAATTTTTCTCCACCTCTGTTAGAGCCTGTACTAAGCACACACTGAATAATCTATTGTATGTTGCTTGTTGGAGCTAATTCTCTAAATATATGGTTGATGAATATATTCTTAGACGAAGTCAATAGAGATTATTAAATCCCATTGTGCCATTTCAGCCCACTGTGTAAGAAATTACTGCTATGTCCCCACAGACCAGACATTGTGACCACACCCTTGTGATTATATGCCCCGTACTTCACTATCTCACTATCACTATCACTATCACAATTTTCCTATTCATCAATTTGCTCGAGTGGGCTCCAGTAACATCTCCATATGCCCTGTCTCATGCTAGTAGAGCCCAAGGGCATCTGCTTGCTCTAGGAACATAAAGAGCCCCAAATATTATATTAGGTCATGGGAATGACCTAACATAATTGTTACTGGTATTTGGCATATCAAATACAACACGGGCAGCTTACCAGGCTTGCCGTGCGGGTGGCATGCTCTTGTAGTCACCTCTAAATATAGCATTTATTGATGAACCATGCGGCTTGCGCGGCTTTATCTGGGCTATGATAGGCTCATCTGCTGGATGGAGTTCTGACGAGAGGGAGGTCCAGATGTGGAAAATGACAGCCCTCATGGAGTGTGCGGGTCGTCTGGATTGTTATGAGGCTCTGCTGGGGTGGTGGGCCAAGGCTAGAACCCGCCATCCCTCCCAGGTGCCTCGTGAGTGGCTGGGCACAGCAAGAGCTGGTAGCAGCTCTGCTCCATGTCTGTGAGTCTCTGGATCAGCATACCTGGGCCGGATTGAAAAAAAAAAAACTGCTGCAGGGTGGGTGTTGATGATCCGGGCTGTGATAGGCTCATCTGTTGGATGGAGTTCTGACCAGAGGGAGGTCCGGATGTGGAAAATGGCAGCCCTCATGGAGAGGGGGAGGTCGTCTGGCTTGTTGCGAAGCTCTGCTGGGGTGGTGGACCAGGGCTAGGACCCGCCATCCATCCCGGGTGCCTTGTGAGTGGCTGGGCACAGGGACAGCTGGGGCAAATTTCCAACAAGGAATTTTTGGTTGGAAACTGAAGTTCTTTATAGTCATCTTTGTCTTTTGCTCCATGTTTGAAGATGCGCGTGAACTCAATGTAGTTAAAATTTCCTTTTTTTTGTCAATAGGCGCTTCTCTGTACAGCTCATCTACTTCCTCATCTGTAAACCGATCTCCCATTGTGGTCAGCAGCTCTCTCAGGTAATATTCCTGAATAGTGCCGGTAGCTTCTTCATCAAAGCAAGCGAAGGCATTTCTGATGACATCTTCTGGATCTGTTCCATTTAACTTCTCACCAAACATTGTGAGAAACATGGTAAAATTAACGGGACCTGGAGCCTCATTCATCATGGCATCCAGATACTCATCAGTTGGATTTTTCCCTAGGGAGGCAAGCATATCATGCAGATCTTCCTTGTCAACGAAACCGTCTCTGTTCTGATCAATCATGTTGAAGGCTTCTTTGAACTCCTGAATCTGTGACTGGTCAAACATTGCAAACACATTGAATGTTGCCCACTGGGGGCGCTTCTTGGTGGTCTTGGTCTTTGCTCTTTTGCTTGACATGGTGCAATTAAATCCGGGCAATTAAATGGTGGCAATTAAGTGCCCCATACTTAATTCTACAAAATGTGATGGGATGCCTGGTACATCAGTATACCTGGTTTTTAATATTTTATTATGCCACCATGAGGTATACAATTACAAAGATGTTCATATTCGAGTTTCAGTCATAGAGTGTTCCAGCACCCATCCTTCCACCAGTGCCCATTTCCTACCACCAGTGTCCCCGATTCCTCCCTGCTTCCCTAGCATGCCTCTATGGCAGGTTCTTTTGTCTCTTTCTTTCTTCCTTCCCTTACACATTGTGGATTATAATACATACATTTAGAGGTTATCATGTGTATCTTTTGCCTGTATTTAATGTATTTAATGCTCAGTTCTAGGTTGGTATTAGCACTTTCGACAATTATTATCACACTGTTACATTCTCTGTCTTACCTAACCTCCTGACTCCCGCATGTTTGTGGTAATTTCCACCTTTGACAAGACCTCCTGATCCATGTTTCTTCTGACCTTGGATATTGGTATCATATATGTATATGTATATATTTATTTCATGCAGATAAATGCAGTCATTCTATATTTGTCTTTATCCTTCTGACTAATTTCACTCAATATGATCCTTTCCATGTTCATCCATTTATATAAGAAAATTTCATAACTTCATTTTTCCTAACAGCTGGATGGTATTCCATTGTGTAGATGTACCAAAGTTTCTTTATCCAGTCATCAGTTCTTGGGCATACTGGTTGTTTCCACATTCTGGCTATTGTGAACAGTGCTGCTATGAAAATAAAAGTGCAGATGGTGTTTCTGCTGTGTGTTTTTGGCTTCCCAGGGTATATCCCCAGGAGTAGTATGGCTGTGTCAAATGGGAGCTCAATTTCTAGTCTTTGGAGGAATGTCCTTATTGTTTTCCAAAAAGGCTGTACTAGTCGACATTCCCCACAGCAGTGGATGAGAGTGCCTTTTTCCCGCATCCATGCCAGCACTTGTTGTTCTTGCCCTTTTGGATATGTGCCAGTCTCTGTGGTGTGAGATGATATCTCATTGTTGTTTTGATTTGCATCTCTCTGATGCTTAATGATGATGGGCATTTTTTCATGTCTTTTGGCCATTTGAATTTCTTCCTTGTTGATGTTTCTGTTCATTTCTTTTCCCCATTTTTTTTGTTGGGGTTGGATGTTTTCTTCTTGTTAAGTTCTAGCAGTGCCTGATATATCCTGGATATTAGCCCCTTATCAGATGCGTATTGGTGACTATTCTTTCCCATTCTGTGGACTGTCTTGGTCACTGTTTCGAGGTGCTGAAGCTTTTAGTTTCCTGTAGTCCCATATGTTTATCTTTGTTTCTAGTTGCTTCGTTAGTGGTGTTTCACCTTTGAAGATGCCTTTAGCTTCACTGTCTTGGAGGGGTTCCTACATTTTCTTTGATGTACTTTATGGATTCAGGTCTGATATTGAGATCTTTAATCCATTTTGATCTTTTGATCTGATTTTTGTTCATGGTGTTAGACAGAGGTTCAAATTCATCTTTTACATGTCGCTGCCCAATTTTCCCAGCACCACCACTTGTTGAAGAGTCTTTCCTTGCTCCATTTTGGTTTCTTTGCACCTTTATCAAAGATTAAATGATTGTGTATTTGAGGATGGGTGTCAGGATATTCAACTCTATTTCATAGGTCCACAGGTATGTTTTTATTCCAATACAATACTGTTTTGTTTTGAGAGCTGCTACTGACTCTCACTGTGCCAGCTGCTCATGAGGTGCCCGGGAGGGATGGCAGTTTCTAGCCCTGGCCCACCACCCCAGCAGAGCCTCACAACAAGCCAGACGACCCCCCACTCCATGAGGACTTCCATTTTCCACATCTGGACTTCCTCCTCGTCAGAACTCCACCCAGCAGACCAGTCTATCACAGCCCAGCTCATCGAGATCCACCCTGCTGCAGTCTTTTTTATTCCGTCCCAGCAGAGCCTCACAACAAGCCAGAAGACCCACCACTCCATGAGGACCTACATTTTCCACATCCGACTTCCTCTTCATCAGAACTCCACCCAGCAGACCAGCCTATCACAGCCCGGCTCAGCGCGGCTTGTGGCCTTGCGGTTCATCAATAAATGCTGGATTTTGAGATGACTACTAGAGTATGCTACCCACACAGCAGAGCCTGGCAAGCTACCCGAGTCGTATTTGATATGCCAGATACCAGTAACAATTATAGACCTCATTCCCATGACCTGATGGAATGGTTTGAGGCTCTTTATGTTCCTGGAGCAAGCAGGTTCCCTTGGGCTCTACTTGCATGAGACAGGTCATATGGAGATGTTACTGGTGCCCGCTCGAGCAAATCGAAGATAAACAGGAAGACAGTGATACAATACTGTTTTAATAACTACTGCTTTGTAGTACAGTTTGAAGCTGGGAAAGGTGATGCCTCCCATCTTCGTTTTTACCCAAGGATTGCTTTAGCTACCCATGGAGGTTTATTATTCCATATAAATTTCAGGAGTATTTGATAAATTTCTCTGAAGAATGTCATGAGTATCCTTATAGGGACTGCATTGAATATGTACAAAGCTCTAGGGGGTATTACCATTTTAACAATGTTAATTCTCCCTTTCCATGAGCAGGGAATGTGTCTGCATTTCCTCATGTCCTCTTTTATTTCTTAGAGCAGTGTCTTGTAGTTTTATTTGTACAGGTCCTTTACACACTTGGTTAAGCTCGATTCCTAGGTATTTGATTTTCTGTGGCACAATTGTGAATGGAATCGTTTCCTTAATATCCCTTTCTTCTCTTTCATTATTTGTATATAGGAAAGCCACCAACTTTTGGGTATTGATTTTGTACCCTGCCACACAATAAATATCTATTGTTTCTAGGAGTTTTTGAGCTGAGTGTTTAGGGTTCTCTAGGTATAATATCATGTCATCTGCAAATGATAGCTTAACTTCTTCCTTGCCTATCTGGATTGGGCAGGCAATTCTTAATGCATAGAGGTCAACTGGGCCTCGATGTCTTTGGATTGAAAAGCTGTCCTATTCATTTGTACATTAGTTCGACTTTTAAATTATCCTGATTTGAATGATTCATCTATTTCCTTCCTAACCAATTTCTGAGCTGAGGAAATCTCTTTTGGTTCTGTGTCTGGGTACTGCTTGATAATTGTCTTTGAACTAGAAAAAGAATCGTGACTTCACCTACATCTATTCTTGGTGCTTTATGATCACCAGAGGTTCATGAAATAAATCATAGGAGGGTGGGGAAAGATAGACTCTATAAGTGAAGAACTGTACTCTATAAGACTTTTATAGAGTCCATTTATTTATTCACTTGATCACTTGAATCCCGTTATTCATCAATTTGCTCGGGCGGGCACCAGTAACATTTCCATTGGACCCTATCACATGCCAATGTAGCCCAATGGCATCTGGTTGATTCAGGAATATGAAGAGCCTCAAACCGTTCCTTCAGGGTCTTAACAAGGAAGTCTGACCATCTTGTAGGTGGGCGGCCCCGTGATCTTTTTGACATCCTGTGGGATCCAGTCGGTAACGGCTCTAGTCCAGCGGTTGTCTCCAAATCGCATTACATGTCCAGCCCATCTGATTTTCGATGCCTTGGCAAACAAGACAGCGCCCCTGATTCTGGAATAGCGATGGAGGTCAGAACTTCGTTTCCTCCCCCTCACTTGAGTGAGACGTGATATTCCAAGCATAGCTCTTTCAAAATGCCTCTCTGGGAGAGCCGAATAGCATTCTCATCCTGCTTTCGTAGGGGCCCAGGTCTCTGAGGCGTATGTTAATGCAGGGAGAACGGTGGAGTCGAAGAGATGTGCCCAGAGCTGGAGGTTCTTTGTCCTTTTAGCTATTTCTTCGATGCCTTTGAAGGCATTCCATGCCGCTCTCTTCCTCCTGCGCAGCTCAGGTTTTAGGTCGTTCATCATGTTGACTTCTCGACGTAGGTACACATAACTGCTGCATTCAGAGATGTTTGTTCCATTGAGAGTGAATGGGGCCTCTGGAACTAGTTCATTTCTCATGAACATAGTTTTCTTCAGATTCAGCTGTAGACCTACCTTTCCACATTCTCGGTCAAAGTCAGCCAGCATTTGTGCCGCTTGGCTAATGTTTGGTGTTATTAGAACGATGTCATCAGCGACCATTCGGAGGTGGTGTAGTTGCCCGACCATCTATCTTCACTCCCATTCCTTCCCATTCTAATTGTCTCATGATGTTCTCGAGGGTGGCACTGAAGAGTTTTGGTGAGATGGTATCACCCTGTCGAACCCCTCTTTTGACATCAATGATCACTTCTTTGTAGAATGGTGAGATCCTGGTGGTGAATCCGTAATACAGCTCACGAAGGATCTTGATGTATTGGGTTTGAACACCCTGTTTGACTAGGGCTTCGATGACTGCTTCAGTCTCCACAGAATCAAAGGCTTTCTGTAAATCAATGAACGTGAGACAGAGTGGCATCTCCCTACAAACCTCAATGAGCTTGGTTACTGTGTGGATATGGTCGATTGTGCTGAATCCTTTCCGGGAAACCTGCTTTTATTTATTATAAAAATATATTTTTATTTTATTTTAAATATTATAAAAATAAATAACCCTAAGCATTCATACTAACTAGTCTCTTTTTCCAAGTTATTGTATTTATTTTTTTTTGAATTTTTTTTATTTTTACAATTACAAAGATATACAATTAAAAAGTTCATATTTGGGTTTTGGTCATACAGTCTAACTAGTCTCTTAGAATGAGGTAAACGCAGAAGTCTGCAATAACCAACTCACCATCAGTTAAATGAATAGACTCCACAGCCAAGGATTGGTCTTCTCTAGTGCTCTGCTGATCATCTTTTGGAAGTCTAAACTTGTGAGAAAGATTTCTGATTGCTGGTCCTTTCTATTATTCCATGAGAGACTCCTCCACTTTCAGTTTTGTTATAATCAAAAGACAGGTGGTCACTTGCAGTGAGTTTTGTGTTTATATGGTCTTCAAGTTTGACATAGGTTGCAACTCTGTGGAACTTAAACTGTAGACAGAAGAAGACACAATTCACCTTGTCATTATTATTACATGCCTTATTATGAAGGTAGAAATATGTTTCTGCAACTCTTTATTTTATTTTTTTCTGAGACTATCAAAGTGCATCCTACTTTGAACCAAAAAATGGTTTCAAGGCTAAGGAAGTACCTGTGCAAAGTGTGACATCATTAGCTTATCCCCAGTGTTGTGCACACAGTGATGCCATCCTGGCAGACCCAGAGTCTGGGGTTCTTGGGTACAGGCAAAAAATATAGTCCCACTTTAAAACTACATTCAGTGTTTATAAGAAATTTTAAATGAGGAAGAGTGGGCAAGGGTTAAGTTTAATTTGAAGAGGGACTGCCAATTGAATCAATTAACTATAGATTTTTTTAAAGTTAGATCTTCTTTATGAAAAAGTGCTAATTGTCAAGAGTTGCTGGTATTGGCCAGTGTTTTTGGCCGTCTTAAGTAAAGTCATATGATATCTACCAGCAAGAAAGAAGACTTGTCCTTTCTTCTACAATTATTTTTCTTTAGAAGTATTTTAAGTAGTGTTGTATAATACCTTGAAAACTCAATAGTACTATAGTATGTGCCAGCTGAAGTCTGTTATTTTATTTTTTGAGGGGATGTGAGGTGGGGGTGGATGGCACATCCAGAAGTGCTGGCGCTGCTTCTGGCTTTGTGTTCCAGGGTTGTTTCTTGGGACCTATGCAAAACTTGGGAGCTATGCAAAATTTGAGCTCAGCCTGTTTAGCTAGTTCTTCCAAAGCTTCAGTTCTTATTTCTCTTCTCTTTGTCTCTAACTTTTCAAAAGGTGTTCTTAATTAAAAGGTTTTCTACCTTAAATGATATTTTCCCCTATAGAATTAAAAATAAAACATTGACACAAATGAGAGAAATGGAAATAGTAGGTATATAACTATTAACCAATTTATTAATTCAATAACAGAAAAATATATATATCCTGATGCTAGGTTTTACTTTTTACTTTTTATGACATAAATCTACACAGAGGGATGCAGAAGTAGTTTAAAGGCCACAAGCCTGATGATGTATATTGTAAGCAGTTCTTTGAGCCATAAAATAATCAGAGTTTAAACTTTATTGTTTGCCTCGTCAGTTATGGGCTCCAAACTGGATTCTTATTATTGAGCTCTCTAAGGCATAATGAACCATCACCAATTCCAACTGACTTTGAAACCAATGAATAAATTAATTTCTCTGCTTTATTTCTGACTTAGGTTGGTTTTGTGTAGTAGTGTGGATTTATAGGAAACTTTACTTCACTAATGACATTAAAGAAATTAGGTTAGTGTATACTTTCATCATTTTAATGTGATTTTGTTTTCCCGATTTGATTTTGAAATTTTTAATTTGTATCTGTTATTCACATCATTGTTTATCTCCTTTTCTTGCTGAGTGACTTTGATTTGAGTTTTTAATTCCACTATTGAGTAGGCACATTTAAATACATTATTAAAAAAGCCAGTGGTGATGCTGGCCCTTATGTATAAAAATTATTGATGAATCAGCACATATATTTCTAGGGGAAATGTATTCTAATTCAAAACATAAGAAACATGAATTACCCAAAATTTTTTCTTGGATTTTCATTTCATCATACATGATGGGCCTGTGTGTATGGTTTTGCAGGTGTGGCTGTGGTGCCCGGCTGTGTTGGCAGGTGGCAGACAGAAGACAGGCTTGTCTACACATGGACCCTGCCCTGTGGACCCTGAATGGTTGATGGTCTGACATAGAAAAGACTGGGACCCCTTGGATGAACCCAGAGCCACGGCAGAGCCTGGCAAGCTACCCGTGGTGTATTCGATATGCCAAAAACAGTAACAATAATGGACCTCATTCCCAACAAATGGAGATGTTACTGGTGCCCACCAAGCAAATAGATGAACAATGGGAAGACAAGTGACAAGTGACATACAGGATGGGAACATGCAAGAGAGAAAGAATTTCTTTTTTTTTTTCAGTATTTTATTTTATTTTATTTCTTTTTTTTTAAGTATTTTATTATACCACCGTGAGATATACAAATAAAAAGATATACAATTAAAAAGTTCATATTTGGGTTTTGGTCATACAGTGTTCCAGCACCCGTCCCTCCACCAGTGCCCATCTCCCACCACCATCGTCCCGGTTCCCTCCCCCTTCCCCAGCCCTCCTCCATGGCGGTTCTTTTATTTCTTTCCCTGAGAGAAAGAATTTCTATGAAATTCATCACTTGATCACTTGAATCCCGTTATTCATCGATTTGCTCTAGCGGGCGCCAGTAACATTTCCATTGGACCCTATCACATGCCAATGTAGCCCAATGGCATCTGTTTGATTCAGGAATATGAAGAGCCTCAAACCGTTCCTTCAGGGTCTTAACAAGGAAGTCTGACCATCTTGTAGGTGGGCGGCCACGTGATCTTTTGACATCCCGTGGGATCCAGTCAGTAACGGCTCTAGTCCAGCGGTTGTCTCCAAATCGCATTACATGACCAGCCCATCTGATTTTCTATGTCTTGGCAAACGAGACAGCGTCCCTGATTCTGGAATAGCGACGGAGGTCAGAACTCCGGATTCCTTCTCTCACTTGAGTGAGACGTGATATTCCAAGCATAGCTCTTTCGATGCCTCTCTGGGAGACCCGAATAGCATTCTCATCCTGCTTTCGTAGGGCCCAGGTCTCTGAGGCGTATGTTAATGCAGGGAGAACGGTGGAGTCGAAGAGATGTGCCCGGAGCCGGAGGGTTCTTTGTCCTTTTAGCTATTTCTTCGATGCCTTTGAAGGCATTCCATGCCGCTCTCTTCCTCCTGCACAGCTCAGGTTTTAGGTCGTTCATCATGTTGACTTCTCGACGTAGGTACACATAACTGCTGCATTCAGAGATGTTTGTTCCATTGAGAGTGAATGGGGCCTCTGGAACTAGTTCATTTCTCATGAACATAGTTTTCTTCAGATTCAGCTGTAGACCTACCTTTCCACATTCTCGGTCAAAGTCAGCCAGCATTTGTGCCGCTTGGCTAATGTTTGGTGTTATTAGAACGATGTCATCAGCGAAGCGGGAGGTGGTGTAGTTGCCGACCATCTATCTTCACTCCCATTCCTTCCCATTCTAATTGTCTCATGATGTTCTCGAGGGTGGCACTGAAGAGTTTTGGTGAGATGGTATCACCCCTGACGAACCCCTCTTTTGACATCAATGATCACTTCTTTGTAGAATGGTGAGATCCTGGTGGTGAATCCGTAATACAGCTCACGAAGGATCTTGATGTATTGGGTTTGAACACCCTGTTTGACTAGGGCTTCGATGACTGCTTCAGTCTCCACAGAATCAAAGGCTTTCTGTAAATCAATGAATGTGAGACAGAGTGGCATCTTGTACTCCCCTACAAACCTCAATGAGCTTGGTTACTGTGTGGATATGGTCGATTGTGCTGAATCCTTTCCGGAAACCTGCTTGCTCGCATGGTTGTCCTTCATCTAGTGTTCTGCTAATCCTGTTCAGGATGACTCGTGTAAACAGCTTGTAGATGACAGACAACAGGCAGATGGGGTGATAGTTGCCGATGTCGTGAATGTCTCCCTTCTTGAACAGTAGAACTGTCCTGCTGGTTTTCCATTGGGAGGGCACCTTGCATTCGGACAGGTAGCGTGTGAAGAGCCGAGCTAGTGTATTGATGAGTACCGACGGCAGATTCTTCAGATGTTCGGGTCTGATTTTGTCTGGGCCTGGTGCTGTTCCCTGCTTTACCGATGAGATGGCATGTAGGATTTCAGAAGGGAGAACATTGGGAATGACATATCCATCCTGTGGATTTTGGTATGTGGGCAGGTGGATGTGGCTATCAAAGAGATTTGAGTAGAAGTCCTGGATAATCTTCTCCATTGCCTTTCTGGAAGATGTGATAGATCCATCAGGGCGTCGGAGGGCAGTCATCTTGGTCTTATAGTTGGTGAAGGACAGGCGGGCAGTGCGAATACTTTTCCCGGCTTCTGCTGCATCTTCCAGTATTTCTGCTCTTCTGTCTTTGAGGTCTGCTTTTATCGCTTCTCTGCACTGTTTAGCAAGCTTGGACATTAGCATTTGGTCTCCTGAGGCTTGCGCCTTGCCACGTTGGCGAATGAGCTCAAGAGTTTCTGAAGACAAGCGTCCTTTTGTGTCTTCTCTCTCTTCGGCATTCTTCGCACAATCATGGAGGTGCTGAACCAGTCGGTTGTATTCTTCATCGATGTCATCAATGATGGTATCTTCCCATGTTGCCGCAATGGTGCCAAAAGAGTTCCCAGTTGGTGGTCGCTCTGGGGAGTTCTCTTCTTAAACTTTGCAGCTTTTTCTCCCCGTTGAGGGAAGTAGAATTTTGCACGAAGGAGACGGTGGTCCGATCCTGTCTGGAATTTGGGGACGACAGCAACATCGGTCAGACAAAACCGTTGATTGAAGATGATGTGGTCAATTTCATTGTGGAACTGTCCGCCAGGAGATTCCCATGTCCAACGTTCGCTTCAGCCTTCTGAAACTGTGAGTTCCCATGAATAGTCTTGGTGGACATTATGAACTCAGATAGTCTCTCACCCTGTTCGCTCCATTCTAGGCCATGGGTCCCGATGTGGAGTTCTTCAGCCGATCTTCTCGGTCCTATCTTGGCATTAAAATCACCGACTATGATCTTGTAGAAGGTGTGATCTTTTTTATAGAACTCCTCCAATTCCATGTAGAATTTCTCAATTTCATCTTCTTTGTATGTGGATGTTGGTGCATAGACAATGAAGATAGAAATTGCTGGCAGTGGGCCACATCTCCTCAAGTGTAATCGTCCTATTCGGTTTGTTAGGTATTCAAATGAATCAATGTTGACAGCCATGTTCGTGTTGACAAGGACACCAACACGAACATGGTATTTTGCTTTATATGAAAAAAGGATTTCTACTGCCAACAGCTTTGAAAATAATATAAAAATTACAGTTAGATTATTTTTCCAAAATCTACCATATATTTTTTGAATGGAAATTGCGAAAAGTCATAGGAATCTCAGGAACTGAACATGATTAAACATTTATGATGGGGATTTGAGTCTTAGTCCAGAGATTATATGTATTTTGGTCTTAAACTTGAGTTCTTTGTATTTCTCCTAAAGAGGCAACAAATTTGTACCCAGACATCTTTTAAAATAATTTAAATTTATTTATTATTGTTATTTTTTGCATTTTTTTGGGATTACACCCTGCAATGGTCATGGGTTACTCTTGGCTCTGTACTCAGGAATTATTCCTGTCAGTGTTTGGGATTCATCTGGGATTCTGGGGATCAAATCTGGGTCCAGCCGCATGCAAGGCAAACACCTTACCTGCTGGACTATTGCTCTGGCCCCGACCCAGACATCTTTTACTTGGGGTAGTATTGGTGCCAGGGCATTTTTAGAAAAGTAATTTATAAATGTATTTCTCACCTTCTGAATAGTATTGCACATTATTCTGTTCCTGAAGGCAATTTATCTGAGACTGGACCCTGAAGTTGGTGTTTTGTTGACTTTTCCCATTGCTTTAATCAGTAAGCCTTGAGGGAATAATAGGATTCAAATGAAACATTGCAAGAAAAGCCAACACCTGTTTACTGAATGGGTAGTCTGCACCAGATAATTTACATATATATTCCCATTTAATCTTTGTAACAACACAATCATTTAAAGATAAGGGAAAACATAGAGAAAAGCAGTGTTGGCAACTGGATAGTGGCAGAACCATGTCAGACCCTGACTGGCCTGATCTTTAGTCTGAGTTCATTTACCTTGCCACCATCTGTTCATGTCTGATAAAAGGCCATTTGGTTGCCAGCTGTCAAAACATTTGTCAAAAACTTGACAAATTGGGCTGGTGAGTTTGCATAGCAGGTAATGTACTTGCCCTGCACACAGCCAAACCTGCATGAACCCGATTATCAGCACTGCCAGGAGTGATCTCTGCGTACAGAGCCAGGAGTAAGCCCAGAGCACAGCTTTGTGTGCCCCCAAAACCAAAACCCAAAACTTGACATATCTTCTAGTACTTTTTATATGAAAGTAGTTTATAGCTATATTCAGCTTTCTCATGCTATTAGAAATGATAATTGCTAACAAAGAACCTTGACACCTGGGGTGGAGCATGGAGTTAAAGTTAGCCTGAGGGGCCAGAGCAATAGTCCAGCGGGTAGGGTGTTTGCCTTGCAGGTAGTCGACCCAGGTTCAGTCCCCGGCATCCCATATGGTTCCCTGAGCACTGCCAAGAGTGCAGAGTTCCTGAGTGCAGAGCCAGGAGTAACCCCTGAGCATTGCCGGGTGTGACCCAAATAGCCAAAAAATAAAAAAGTTAGCCCTGAACCTTGAATTCATATGACTACTTTCACCCCTTGATATAACCAGAGTGGAATAGACTATGGTGCAATTTTCCTTCTGTGGGCTGACAGGGGAATCTCTATCTATCTTTTTGGGACTTCTCTGTGTGAACAGGCTTGTCCTCCCTGTCCAGCTTCTTCAGCCCTCCTCTGACTTTTTATCTGCAAAAGTTTCATTTTTCTTTTCTTTTCTTCTTCTTCTTTTTTTTTTTTTTTGCTTTTTTGGGTCACATCCGACAATGCTCAGGGGTTACTCCTGGCTCTTTGCTCAGGAATTACTCCTGGCCATGCTCTGGGGACCATATGAGATGCCAGGGATCGAACCTGGGTCGGCTGTGTGCAAGGCAAATGCCCTATCTTTGTACTATCACTCCGGCCCTCCAATAGTTTCTAATCCAGAAATCTCTCAAGAGAGGCTTTCTAGAGTTAAGGCTGTTGATTTGCAAAGTAAAAGGCAATTTTATTGAAGTATAATTGCCATGAAACAAATGGTACATGGTGAAGGCACATAATAAGGTAAGTTTAATACTAGAAATCTTAGAGACTAAGTTATTGTTTACATAATAAGCATAGTCAGCACTCCCTAAAGGTATACTCACTCAGGTGCCTCGGTAACCTTTTCCTCATAGGCCTCTGTCTTACAGTTAGCAAGTAATTATATTTTCAGTTAAAAAAATTATCTGAAACTAGGCTTCCTACAAAATCATTGGTAATCCAAATGGTGCAAAATGAAATGATAATTTCCATTAATGCATATGAAAAAACTTTGTGCATTCCCAGATCCTCAGCCTACCAAATTCCACCTTGCAGCATATAAAATCTAAAATAATGTTAACATTCAGTAAAGATTGGCATGCTATTTTAACTGTGTGGCCTATAAAACATTGTTCCCGGGGAATGAACTTCATGGTATTCCTCTGCTCTTGGAGTTTGTTGCCTTCTTTAAAACTGAAAACCAACACTGAAAGCTGATTGTGCTTTTTACCCTTTATCATACAGTAGAACTATTCCTTGAATTTCTTTCGCTTAGAGAAAAGAGCAACTAATGAGGATATGTTAATAGAAGTCAAATGGATTGTTTTTAAAAAGTGGAGGTAGGGCAGGTGATGTGATCTATTCTGTTACTATAAATTAGTTTTAGTTTTTCTTGAGTTAAATATAAATGAAATAATATATTCCTTTTCTGTGGTCATTTTTCAGTCAGCATAATTATTTTGAGATTAATCAAAGCTATATATTCCAATAGTTCATTTCTTTGTTGATATGTATTATGCTGTTTCCAGTTATTGGTCATTATAAATAAAGCTGCTATGAACATTTGTGTATGACTCTGAAACACTAATATGCTCTCCAACTAGAGTGAATGATTGTCAATAATTTACCGTATCATTGTAAAAAGATGAAACAAGACTTAAAGTAAAACTTTTATGTTCATCTTTATACTTGGTTTAATAGAAGAAGTTCTGGGCTTGGGGAAAATTCTCAGAGGTTGAGTACATGCATTAGTGGTATGAGATGCTGGAACGGGTCCCTGGCACAGTAAAACAAAATAAGTGAAAAAGATGATTTAACTAATCCTCCACTGTGCTGAGACTTGAATGTATCATTGATAAAAAGTAATTGTTATCAACGTGTAGGTTGGTTTTTATATAAAAGAGCAAAAAAAAGGACAATGCCAGAGTTATATAGGGTTTTAGGATCTGACCTTACGAGAAAGTAATAACCTTTCTAATAAGTTTGAAATCTTTTGAGCATTGTTACTAATGATGACAAGTTTTCACACTCAGGCATATTGTATTCAGTGATAAACATTTTTTCCCTGGAAGTATGTCTTAATTGCATACTGAAATTATTAGGAAAATTTATTAAATCTATAAGTCCCTGGCAGAAATAACAGTTCTTACATAGATAATAATGTAGGAAAGATAGAGCTTCAAGGTATATATCTTTAGGATTTTCATCTTAACAAAATTTCATCACTTAACTGTTTGATTTCATTCTGAAATATATTTAAAAATTAGTATTTCAGTTTTAAGGGAGGGAAGAATGAACATTTGCACATTCATCAAGGGACCTGTTTCATTCTTCAGCTTCAATTTAAAAATTGTTCTTTAACAGTAGTGAATAGTGAGAAGATCTTGACACCTATGCAGGAAATTCCATCAACTTTTATTTCTCTGTAATCCATCTAATTGCACATGGACTACTGTGCAACATTACTTTGAAATTAAGACAAATAATTCTGCTTTAGCAAATACTAAGGGTTTAATCTTTTATAACTTTTACTTGTCAGTGTTTATTTTCTTTGATGTTATACCAGAGGAGCCTGATGCTTCTGAATAAAAATAAATTTAATGACCCACTGCCTTGAAATTATTCTTGGGAGTAGGTGGAGTCCCTGCTTGCATCATCTCGTTCTAGAACATTAGTGTAAAGAAATCAGAAAGGACCTGCTTTACCATTTTGCAAATCCTTCTTGGGCAGTATCATCTCAGCAGACAATTATGCCATGGGTCATAAAATATTATGATCCTAGCTGTATATATTTTAAATAAGGAGAACTATAACAAGATGTAAGCATTCTGGCCCCTAATCCCAAACCCACATGAGGATGATGAGATGCCTATGAGTATAGTCCAGTTTGTTGGTAAGTGTTGAGAACATAATAAGACACTTCGTTAGGATGGTATTGTTTTGTTATTTCATTTTTTTAATTTGAAAATTTCTGTTGTTCCTCGTAACACACTTCCCAGCATCAAATGTATGATAGGTTTTGTAAGTCTTGCTGCTATCTTTGACCCTGTCCACCCCTTTCCTTGAGTTGTCCTACGGCATAAAGAGCCCCTTTTATTCATTTCACCTCTCTTCCTAGGGTCCACTTAATACGTTGAAATGACGAGGACACTTAGCATTCACTAGGAAGCGGGACAATTAAAAACTAAGGCAACTAATTGCAACTATTTTTTGATCTCTACTGAGGCATTTTCCTAAGAGGTTCGTTTATAACATTGCCAAGGACAAGCAGATGAGGCTCTCTGCAGAGAGCAGCATTTCTGGCTCCATAGGGAAGAAGGAATCCAGTTCCTGTGTTGCCCCTTAAATATCACCTAGAGTCATGTTCTAATTAGACAAGTCCTTTATCTGAAATGTATTCAGTTCTCAGGATTTAGTCAAGCTAAACAATTGGGGGAAAGGGACCTTATAATCCTCATGATATTGCTTTTAAAAAGAGGATAGGAAGAAAGTCATTTAAAAATTGAAACGAATCAAATCCGCTTACTTACCTAAATCCTAACACATGGATTTCTTTGAATCCTGGAAGTGTATTAAATACCTTTTGCATCTGCAGGAAGAAAGAAGTTATGAAATACTTTTTTGGTTCTTTTGGGTCAGATCCTACCTAAGTGAAAATGCCTGAACATTTTTTGAGGAAATGAGAAAAGAAAATGGAAATTGTGGCATCTCTCAAGGCCCAATTCTTTGTTCTCAGCTATTTCTGAACCCCAGAGGAAAGAATTGTGCTTTTTATTTAAAAGCTGTAATTGAGTGGTTCTGACCTGCTTTAATGATTACTTTACCTAGAGTATGAAATAGCTTTAAGGTGGTACTTGGAAGAAACCCTTTTTTTCCTTATAATGTCTGTGTTTATATACACAGAGACTGTAATTTCTAAATTGAATTCTATGATTTAGAAAACATCCATAATGTCAAAGAAATTATTAAAGTAAAAATGGCTGCTGCACTTAAGATTGTAAAAGTCTGTCATAACCTATGTTAGCTCTAAGATTTATGTGGATTTCACAGTAAAGTTTTTTAATTAAGCTGACCTTGTAATGAGGCAGAATGATAGGATATTTTACAGTTGTGTACTCAGGTTGTTGTATCCAGTTGTATACTCCCAACACACTACAGTCTGAGTTTGCCCCATTTTCTTTTTTTTTTTTCGAAAAGGTAGAAAGTCTCGCGACTCTGTCTGGCGACTTGCTCGAGCTAGTCCCCAAAGAGAGAGGATGTCCCCGAGCTGAGTCCTCCCGAGGGCGAGGCCGAGGCGGCCGGAGCCCAGCGGGCTGGGACCAAAAGGAAAGGTGAAGGGGTCGTGCCCCATTTCCAAAGGGTGTTTTCTTCTGACCTCTGTCCCTCAGCTCTTTCTAAAACCATTGGCATTTCCATTCTCCTCTCTAGAGTTGTCGTTTTACCCTAGTCTTCTTTTCCGTGACCTACTAACTTTCTCAATTTCTTAACCCTCTTCCTGTGATGACTTTTCACTTCAAGTATAAAAATTTCACACATTTGCACTCTCAGCCTCTTAATGTTCCTTTTCTCACAGTTATTCAGGAACTTTAGGCACTCTGCTAGACTCTGGGGGGCACATACATCACCACAGAGATGCACAGAAACAGCCCCAACCAACTCCATCAAAGCCTGGGACAAGAAAAACCAAGAGGAAATTGAGGGAAAGTGAGGTGAAAGAGATGCTGATAAGTGGGCAGGGACTGGGTCCTTTTTACTCTTTATCTGGTTCCAATCCTCCCTGCCTCCTGTTGAAGGATCTAATTTTTTTTCACGGCTTAATGGCCACCTAAAAGTACAACTTGGAATTTTCCACATAAATATTCCAACATATTTTCATACTTAAGTATGCTAGGTGGAGTCATTCCCTTTCTCTCAAATTTGCTTTTCCTCCTGGGTGCTCTCTCAGTAAACCCTCTCTCTGGCTCATGACCTCAGAGAAAGTCACGATGCACATACATCATCTCCCAAGAAAGCTGGCCCTGGACCCTCATCTTACCTTTCCTCTATGCTCCTCACATGCCTTTTGTTTCAGAGGTTCCAGCCTCACATACCTTTTATTTCCACTGCATTCTTTTTATTCCCACTGTATATTATCCATCCCTTCCCCTCTTGGACTGCTGAAATGTTTTTCTGGGAGTGTGTGATGGAAGAAAGGAGACTTTTTTGGGGGGAGGGAGGTTTTAGGGAGATATCTACTTGATTATACTTTTTTCTAAGTAACTTAGTCTGTATATTTGGGGGTTGGTTTTTGGATCACACCCAACAATGCTAAGGGCAACTCTTGGGTCTGCACTCAAGAGTCACTCGAAAACATAGGATGCTGGGGATCAAACCAGGTCTGCTCTGTCACAGCAAGTTCCCTACCCATTTTACTGTGGATTTAGCCGCAAGTAAATTATTCTATATTTGTTGATCTTCACTAGAAACATTATTTAGTGTGTGGCACTGCTTACAGTATAAAGTTCAACTCTTTAGAATGGCATTTAAGACCCTTAAAAATCTGATCCTTTCATAACCTGAGGAACTTTGCCTCCTGCACTTTCCATTTTTATTAGTTTCTTGACCAATATTATATTTTCTATTTAAAACAAATCCCTGACTCTTTCCAAATATATGTTTATATATATGTATATTTATTATTATTCTAACCCAAGGTACAATGTCTTTTTACTTTTGTTCATTGACTGTCTCTTCTTTGTCTTTCACAGGCTCCTCAAATCAGTTCCCTGCTAACGCATTTGTGGAACTCCAAATCAGTCTCCATTTGTTTTAATTTCTAGTACTGGAGAATTTATTACTTGGTGTTTTCATTTACAGACTGTGAGATACACATTTTCTCTCACTAAGATAGTACCCTAGGGCTCAGGGACTATGTCATATTTGTTCATCTTATTTTTCCTCCAGAGAGCTTGAAAATTGTTACATAGTAGGAAATCAGAAAATTTTGTTTACATTAATTGAGTGTGTTTCTTTATTCTATGAAAACAACAGCATGTTGGTGTCTTGTCACTGTTTCTCAGCTTCATTCTGGCTTTACATTGTCTATGTTGAGGGCTACGGAGAGAAGCTACAGAGGGTAAAACCCCAGTTTACTGACACTGAACTTTAGCATGCATCATGGATTTTTTTAACTAGAAGATGAATTTTCTTTCTAAATCATAGTCCTTTATGTGAATATTAAAATAATCTTTACTCTATCCATGTTTAATAATTAAAGCAGGAGTGTCATGTAACTTTTGAATAATGAGATAATTATGCAGACCTGAATTTAAATATTAGTTTTTCTACTTTCTGCCTGCAAAACCTTCTTTAGTTTATGGATTAATGTCTCTGACTTTCCTTCTCCTTTTCCAAAATGCAATAGTAAATACCTACATTCTAAGGTTGCTGTAAGGAATAGCCAATAAAATAAATGTCTGATATCCAGTGAGTAGAGCATCAGCATTATTCTTTATTTATTCTCTACTGTATTGTTAGCAACTTAATTGTCTGCTTTTCTATTACTCTCTCAAGGGCCACAAACATGGGGATTTGCAGGGACCTACCAAACCTTCAATCATTTGTTTATGAAAGTTGTAGTGGGGGAAAGGAGAGGATGTAGGTCCTCATAGGTATCAAGATCAGCGAGCATGGATTATCAATTTCTGTACCTCAGTCCTCACCCACCATTAGTTTCACATAGGAAAACTAGTGAGTTAGGCTCTGCACGACTGATCTTTGTGGTAGGGACAGATGGGAAAGGGTGTACAGGCTTCAGATGTGCTCTGACCTTCAGTGACAAACAGTGTGGGTTCACAAGATCCTTGTGCCTGAAACAGTCCCTGGGACTAATGTTTAAGTGTAATATTCAGAGCCTGTCTCACCCCCTTTCCCCTGGGATTATAGCAGAGAGGCTGTTATATATATGAAAACAAACAAGCAGAGGGGATTGCAGCTCCAGCATGGGCAGCCGGAAGTGTCGCTGGGGAGAGCCGTCTCCCTTCCAGGAGTGCTGGCACACTGGCTTGAGTGGAAGGGATTTATTGCTTGTGTCCCTGCCCTCCTTGTGAACCTGTCTGTGATTGATTGGAAATCAGCTTTGCTTAGGAGGGTGCAAAAGGCACCTAGGGAAGGGATGACAAACGCCTCCAGTTAATTCTGCTAAATAATCTTCTGGGGACCTTCTAATCATGGAGTACTAACTGCTAAATTGCTAATTAAGTGTCCAGTTAATGTTATTAATAATACTAAGTGTACAGGGGCCTTCCTGATAGTGCTGGAATATGTGTTAACAGGGCTATAAAAAGGCAGCTGTGTTGAATTCTCATGAATGTTTGCACAGGATAAAGCATTCAGACAAAAAATAAGCATTTCTTTTGACATTTGTATTAAATTACTCATTAGGTTTATTGTGGAAATCAAATTCCTGCAAAGCACTGCCCATTAGTTCCTGATTAAGCCTGAATGGCTATATTCATGCCAGAGCTGAGCTGTGGTGGGGTTATCTGATGGCAAGCTGGGGAGGGGGGGGGGTCAGAGCCTGGAAGGTGAACATATGATAAAGCAGAGGGGTTACACCTTATAGCAACCAGCCAAAATACTGTGCATCACTGTGCAAATGGAGCCAACGTGACTTATTTGATGGACTCCAGAACAAGACAGAGCAAGATTTACTCTTTGACTAATAGATTATTTTAGCGGCTAGATGGGGCATGGTCATTTGATGGTGATACAGAAATCCCCTCCCCCATAAATATTTATCTGGGAAATGTTGGAAGCATAGTATAGTAGTTAAGAACAGGGGCTCTGGTGTCAGGCTTCTTAGGTTGAGGGTTGACTTTGCTAGTTAATAAGTGTGACCTGCTGACATTAATTAGTCCCTTTGTGACTCAGCCTTTTCATTTGTGAAAGGGAAATAGAATAGCTTAATTTACAGGATTGTGTAAACTCTTAAATAGAATAATTCTTTGCATGTATTAACTCATCTATACACTTGCGGTCTGAGAGATATTTTGAGGTCATATTTCTCATTAAGTTAGAAATATAAGGTCAGGGAAGTGATACCCAAATTTACACAACTAATTCTAAGCAACAAAAAGACTGAAAATTAAGTCCAGTGCAGTTTTTCCCCCATCATTTTATATGAGGTTGTTTTAGACGCTTAGAAAATTTACAATAGGTCAACTAAAGAGAGCTTATGGCCAAGTATCCAATTTGGCAGATTTTTTGATTATACTAATGATTTTCTAGAAAAAGACACTTGAAAGGACAAATAGAAAAAGTGGAATTCTTTTAAATTCATTTTATCTAATAATCCATGTCTAAGTGCTTCTCTGCTTCATAAACATCTCATGCTGATGCCTTCTTTTTGAAGTTTCTAGAAATGATTCTTCACATTTTGTTGACTGAATGCTGATGCAAGGGGAGACAGAGTTCCAGAGTTTTGAAAGCTTTATTGTTAGTCTCTCCAGCTGAGAGAAAGGAAACATTGCATTCTTAAAGTGTTAGAAGGGCAGGATCTGTTTGTTTCCTACCAGTGCTTAGGAAGATGCTTGGGCGGCCAGGTTGCCCACAGGTATAATTCATGATTATGTAATCTTTGCTTGGACAATCACTGAGCAGTTATGTACATTTTAAGCTTTGTGTTAAACTGGAAGGTTGGGGAGGTGAAAGAAACAGTTTTTGTCTTCTAGAGGGTTTGGTGGTGATGAGAGTAGCATGTGGAGGGAGGAACGGAGAGAGCCAAGATGATAAACTTGTAATCAAACAATCTTTCAGGATGAGCAGTGTGTGACAACAGTGAACACCAGGTGTTACTCTGAAGAGGCCCTAGGGAACCTTTCATAACAAGTTTCCCTATGTTGTTTCATAACAAGGTTCCCTGAATGCATCAGCATTCAGTATGTGTATCATAACAAGATGTGTATCTTAGGAAGACTTTAGACAGAGGCGAGTACTGAAAGGTTCTAGGTGAGAAAAGATGGGAAAGAAAAATCACCATTAACTGAATTGTAAGTCACAGAATCTCAGATTAAAAAAGATTGGGAAACAGTTTGCATTCCTGAAAAGTAGAGGGCAAAGAGGAAATGGTAACATAGATAAAACTGGAAATAAAGGCAGAGGTCTTAGAATAGCATTTAGATGCAACACTCAGCATAGTCATTAGGATTCATCCTGCAGGGAATAAAGAGGCTTTTCTCTTAATTAGGGATAGGCAGATATGATGATAGTTGGCAATAGAAAAGACAAGGTGGGCAGTTCCTCAGTTTAATGATAGAGAACAAAGTTATCACAACTGTCCTTCATTTAATGTCATGGAAAATGTCAAATCTTTAAATTGTATTAAGCTGGAAAGCTAGAAGCAATATGTTAGACAAAGTACTGTGGAATAAAGATTTATATTTCAACCCAGAATATTTCCTGTTGATGCTTAGGTGGACTTAGACTCACAAACAACTGCTTAGTGGTATTCATTTCAATGAAATTTAAAAAACGGTATTACAAAAAAAAATCTAAATGTCAGTGAATTTTAAGAACGGAAACACCACATTTGGGAGAGCCCTGGTTTGGCTCCTCAGCACTGACAGGTGTGGACACTAACCACTGCCATGGTAAGAAGAATTGGAAGCCAGAATAGAAAATTTTCTTGGTGATACATTTGTCTTAGTATTTTGGAAATCATCATGTTTTTTTCTCTTTAATATTTAATATTTAATATCTCTTATTAGCTAGCAATAAGAGGTTAGAACTATTAGCCAAAATAGTTTATGTTCTCTAAGTGCCCATACTTTGTGAGTCAGTGAGTTGGAAAATGATTGTGTTCATTGAGTTTACTCACTTGGAGTTGAGATTTTGCTGCTAACTCTTGGTAACAAGGGGACTGGAAGTCAGCAAATTCTGCCTTGTACCTCTGGTTTTATTACTGGCGCCTGCTCAAGCAAATATTACTGGCACCCGCTTGAGCAAATCGATGAATAACGGGATGTCAAGTGATCAAGTGACCTCTGGTTTGCCAGCGAAATACTCAACACCCCTTTTGCTCTATTAGGCCCTCAGACACATAAATGAACTCTATTTCTTTTTCCTGAGTTAGTAAAAAGGATTACTATTAGAAAGTGCCATACGCAAATGATTTTGTTATATAATATATATTGATGTTGTTTCAAGAAATGGATTATGAAGCTCAAGTACTTCTAGTATAAAATTCATGTTAGCTGGAAGAATGGAAACACCGCATTTGGAAGGGATATATATGTATGTATATACATATGGTTTCTGTATATATATGTATATATGTATGTATATATGTGTGTGTGTGTGTGTGTGTGTGTGTGTGTGTGTGTTGTTGCAGGACTCCTAAGGGCCGCTGCATCTGCTCTGAATTGCCACCTGCAAATCACTTTGTAGATAAGAGGGTAGTCTAAATGTGGCAGTTTATCTGACCATGTATGCTGTACTAGCTGGTATAAATATTCTCCCATGCTACCACAATCATCGTGGGACTAGCTTAGATCTTACCAGCATATTAGCCTGGCCACGTAGGACCCCTAACTAATTAGACCAGAGAGAAATGCTGTTTGCTTCCAAGCAAACAAGCATGGCCCCCTGATATACTCAAAGGCAACTAAAATACAAAACTACAATGAAGTAGAAGAGACTTGTGAAGGCTTGGAGAAATATTTAACTGGCATTAGTATTAGTCTTTGGTACAGAGACATGCCATCTCAGAAACCCCCTTCTCTACCCTATAAAGGCATTCCCAGGCAGATCTTGGCTCAAAACATTAGCATACTAAAGGGCCTAGGTGAGGTGCAGGGAGGGATTACCTAAGGGCATTTGACCCTCCCTTCTTTTTGCCTGCAAACATGCTTCTTATTTTCTTCTATTTGGCATGTAAAATTTGTCTTTTTAATAATTTTTTCTGATTTAATGACTCTAAGCATGACTGAGAACAGAACCACCATTCTGCTGTTAGCAAGATATACTTCAGTGAAGACAAAAAGTCACTGATTAATAGATTTATTTATTAATTCAATTGATCATTCCTTTTAATGCCTGGGTATAGGGTATATAGGGTTCTATTAGGTATATCATGTTTTTAAGTAGATGGGCCTTATTCTTTATTATTATTAGAATTATTATTATTTATTATTAAGCTGCTGCTTACAATTCAAAAGTACCTTATCCAAGTTTTCAATTTATTTTTATTCCCTATCCCAATGAAAAAGTGATAATACTAATTGGAATAAAATTATTGTAAAAAATACAGCAGTTGTTCTGAATCTTGAATGACTTGTCTGTGAGTCTGTTTTCATACTTTCAATCAGACCATGCAGGCATACACACACACACACACACACACACACAAAGAGGTAAAAGAGCAGAATGACTTGCTGAATTTTTTATGTTTGTAGACATCTCAGTGTCAGTGTTATTGAGGAGTGTGTCAGCTGGAGTGTGTGGGAAGGAACTGAATAAGACAATGGAAATATCTGTGGATTTTTAAAAGTTACAGGCAAAGGCGGACTTATGGAATAGAGTTGAATACCCTGACACAGTTCATTTAATATTTGATAAAAGATCAGAAAGTACAAAACCAAGTAAGGAAAGCCTCTTCAACAGGTACTGCTGGGAAAACCGGGCATCTACGTGTAAAAATGAACTTAGACCTCTGTCTAACACTATACAAAAGTCAGATCAAAATGGACTAAAGATGTTAATATCAGACTTGAATCCATAAAGTATATGGAAGAAAATATAGGAAAAGCACTGAACAACCTTGAAGCTAAAGGCATCTTCAAAGACGAAAGAGCACTAACAATGCAACTAGAAGCAAAGATAAACATATGGGTCTACAGGAAACTAAAAAGCTTCTTTGCCTCAAGGGATATTAAGGAAACAATTCCATTCACAATTGTGCCACAGAAAATCAAATACCTAGGAATCAACCTACCCAAGTGTGTAAAGGACCTGTACAAAGAAAACTACAAGACACTGCTCCAAGAGATAAAAGAGGACACAAGGAAATGGAGGCATATTCCCTGCTCATGGATGGGGAGAATCAACATTGTCAAAATGGTAATACTCCCTAGAGCTCTGTACAGATTCAATGCAGTCCCTATAAGGATACCCATGACATTCTTCAAAGAAATTGACCAAACACTCCTGAAATTTGTATGGAACAATAAACCCCCAAGGATAGCCAAAGCAATCCTCGGGAAAAAGAAGATGGGAGGCATCACCTTTCCCAACTTCAAACTGTACTACAAGGCAATAGTAATTAAAACAGCATGATATTGGAATAAAAACAGACCTGTGGACCTATGGAATAGAATTGAGTATCCTGACACCCAACCTCAAACACATGATCATTTAATCTTTGATAAAGGTGCAAAGAGTCTAAAATGGAGTAAGGAAAGCCTCTTCAACAAGTGGTGTTGGGAAAACTGGGCAGTGACATGTAAAAAAATGAATTTGGACCTGTGTCTAACACCATGCACAAAAAATCAGATCAAAGTGGATTAAAGATCTCAATATCAGACTTGAATCCATAAAGTACATTGAAGAAAATATAGGAAAAACCCTCCACGACATTGAAGCTAAAGGCATCTTCAAAGGTGAAACACCACTAACAAAGCAACTAGAAGAAAAGATAAACATATGGGACTACATGAGACTAAAAAGCTTCTGCACCTCAAAAGAAACAGTGACTAAGATACAAAAGCAGTCCACAGAATGGGAAAGAATATTCACCCAATACCCATCTGATAAGGGGTTAATATCCAGGATATATCAGGCACTGGTAGAACTTTACAAGAAGAAAACAAACAACCCCATCAAAAAATGGGGAGAAGAAATGAACAGAAACTTCAGCAAGGGAAGAAATTCGAATGGCCAAAAAACATATGAAAAAATGCTCATCATCACTAATCATCAGAGAGATGCAAATCAAAACAACAATGAGATACCACTTTACACCACAGAGACTGGCACATATTCAAAAGAGCAAGAACAACAAGTGCTGGCGTGGATGTGGGGAAAAGGGGACACTCATCCATTGTTGGTGGGAATGCCGGCTGGTACAGCCTTTCTGGAAAACAATATGGACATTCCTCCAAATACTAGAAATTGAACTCCCATTTGACCCAGCCATACCACTCCTGGGAATCTACTCTGGGAAACCAAAAATACGGAGCGGAAACACCATCCCTACTTTTATGTTCATAGCAGCATTATTCACAATAGCCAGAATCTGGAAGCAACCAGAGTGCCCGAAAATCGATGACTGGATAAAGAAGCTTTGGTACATCTACACAATGGAATACTATGCAGCTATTAGGAAAAATGAAGTTATAAAATTTGCCTATAAATGGATGGACATGGAGAAGATTATGTTGAGCGAAATTAGCCAGAAGGAGAGAGACAGACACAGAATGACTGCATTTATCTGCATAACATAAATATATATGTACATATTAAGATACCAATATCCAAGGTCAAGTGAAACATATATCAAGAGGTCTTGTCAAAGGTGGAAATTATCACAAACGTGTGGGAGTCAGAGGCTAGGTAAGACAGAAAATGGAACAGGGTGCTAACAATTGTCGAGGGTACTAATGCCAACCTAGAACTGAGCATTAAATAGAGGCAAAAAAGATACACATGACAACCCTTTAGTGTATGTTCTGTAATCCATAGTCTGGGGGGGAAGGAAAAGAGAAAGAGAGAGAAATGGAAAGAAATAAAGAACCTGCCATGGAGGAGGGCTGGGGGAGGGGGAGGGAACCGAGGACGTTGGTGGTGGGAGATGGGCACTGGTGGCTGGATGGGTGCTGGAACACTGTATGACCAAAACCCAAATATGAACTTTTTAATTGTATATCTTTGTAATTGTAAAAATGAAAAAATTTTTTTTTAAAAATCTGCTGTAAATCCTAAGGATACTCCTTTCCGTATAATTGCCTTCTTTGACCTTTCTGCTTTTAGTATTCTGTTTTATGTTTTAGACATTCTGATTGGGATGCATCTTAAGAGTATTTTTATTTGGATTTCTTTTAGCAAGTATCCTTTTGGGCCTATTGGGTCTTGGTGCACACACTCTCCAGCTCTGGGAAATTTTCATCTACATTGTCTTTGCTGCTTCTGCTTCTTCATCAGGGTTGCCTTCCTGGCCTTCTGGTACCTCAATAATTCTTATGTTGTTGTTCCTCTTGAATTTATCTCCTAATTCTGTCAGCTTTTTTTTAGTCCTTTTTTTCATTTTCTGTTGCTGTCTGCAGTTTATCTGCATCTCATCTTGGAGCTCACTGATTCTATTCTCAGCAACTATTACTTTACTGGTAAGGCCTTTCAGCATATTTTTCATTTGGCCTACAGGTTTTCCAGTTCTTTCATTTCTTTATGTTGTTTTTACAATTTCTGCCCTCATATCCTGTTGTGTTTGCTTGGCTGTCTGTTCTGTTGTTTCTTTGAGTTCCTTAAACAACCTCAACATTTCCTCTCTGTAGGCTATATAACTTGTTACTGCGTGTTCAGTTATCAGGGTTACCATCTTGGGTCACTAAGCCCTGTTGGGGTTTTGCATTGCTTTCACCCTATAGCTTTTGAAGGTGTTTCTTATTTTTTACTGTGTGACTAAGTGATGAGAGTCAGGATTTATTTTCTACTCAAGGTGAAATATGAAGAGATGAAGAACTGCATGATCACATTGCTTCCATTCCTTTGACCAGACTTAAAAATCCACTTTAAAGTACTTCAATCCACAATGTGTAAAGAGAGAGAGAGAGAGAGAGAGAGAGAGAGAGAGAGAGAGAATTGAAAGTTGTCTGCCATAGATGTAGGCTGGGGAGGGAGGAATAAGGAGACATTGGTGGTGAGAAATGGGCACTGGTGGAGGGATGGCTGCTCGGAACACTCTATGACTGAAACCCAAATATGAACACTTGTAACTGTATATCTCACGGTGGTATAGTAAAAAATATTTTTAAAAATCCACTTTGCCTCCTAACCAAGGGGTGAGTGGAAATCTTGAGGAACCAACAGCTAATTATTCTAACAAAGAAAGGGATAACTTTTTTTTCTTGCAGTATAAATCCTCCTGAAATTTTTAAGTTCTACTAGCCTCTGAGACTTCAAACCCATAATACTTCATTTTTTTTGCTGCTTGCTGCTTGCTTGAGTTATGCATGCTTAGGGAGTTCTCATTTAAAATACAAAAACATTGCACAAGTTTTCCTTTTATTTTATTAGTACACCTCTCTTGTGCAAGAATTTATCAGCATACATTTCTTACAAGATTTCTCACTAAAATTTTCTAAGCTTGAAATTTAACCTCAAGCACACAAATGTTTTTCTAAAATTTTCTGCAAACATGGACATGTGTTTGGAGAGCAACTGCAGACCACAAAACCACAAGCTCTGGGATAAAGAGCTTGCATGTGGCCCAGCTAGCTGAGCATCACTGGAAAGGACTCTCAGGCCTCCTGAACACTGCTGGGTTCTCCATCCCCCTCCAATCTCATAATTCTTATCTTTTTTGTTCAAATTATTGAAATACTCAGAAAAATGTTCAAGTTCTGTCTTCTTTTGAATGCTTTCTCTTAAATGTGTTCCCATATATTTAAAAAATTCTTTCAATAATACATATGCAATTTTATGTTTTCTATGAAAGAGATCATATGAGGATTTCAATACTCCATCAGTATGTAAAGTCATCCCAAGATTTAATCTTAATTTTATTTACATACTTGTTTTGCTTTGGGACCACACCAAGTAGTGCTCAGGGATTATACCTGGAGCACTACTAGGTGCACCTACTATCACTCAGGGAAGACTCTTAGAATGCAGATGTAATGCTGGAGGCAATGTTGACTGCATGCAAGGCAAGTGCCTTAATTCCATCTCTCCATTCCTAGATTTTGTCCTGACCAAAAGTTTATCTAATGTCCACTCACTTAGGCTTATGAATGACAAACTATATACCACTTTGCTTCAATGAAATTCTGTCCCCATCCTTCACTTTTCTTGCTTTGATTACCATGTTATTAGGTCTACACACTCCGTACCCTGGGTCCTATAATGGACTGAACATGAATGAGTTCAAGAATTTTACACCTGCAACAGAAAGTATAGAGTGTATTATACCAACCTGGGCTCAATTCTCATTACCGAGAGCTCAGTGCCAGAAATAATTACTGAGCACAGAATCAGAAATAAGGCATGAATACCACTGGATTGGGACCACCCACCCCTACCCCCAAAGAGAATCCTACACTAACAGGATTTTAATAAAAGGGTTTGGTGGCATTGGAGAAAGGATTCGGCTCTTTTGGTGACCAATGACAATTTTGTCTGAACCCATAGTTGGAGATCCGGTGCTCAGAGCCTGAGGTATAATAACAAAGGATAATTGGGCCCAGGGTTGTTGGCAACCCTGCTTAATCAGATGCAGTATCTCCTCCTGGATCCAGATAATGTGTCTTGAGGAATGAGTCTGTGCTATCTCCAGAAATGAATAAAGAATGAATCTATTCTCAACCTTTATCATCCTCATCCTTCAAAGACTGCTTCTTGATCATGCTGTGCTCTCTGATAACCACTTAACTATAAGTGAAGATTTGTTCATTACACGGGGCGTTGAGTCCACTTGAATGCAGAAAAAAAGCGCTATAGCACCTTCACCAAGATTCTGGATAATCTCTTATTCCCCTTCTCTTTTGCCCTAGCCAAGGTTTCCTAAATTTTTTGTTCTATGATAGAATCTTCCCAGATTCTGAGGATGAGGGAGGAATGAATGAGAATCACTGCCCTTGGGGGGTACATATAACTTATTGTAGGCATAAACTGGAGAAGCACAGTGTTTGTGGATGTTTGTGGTATGTTAGGTTTGAAACTAAGATTGAAGGACAAAGCACAGAGGATTCTAGAACTAGACTACATGGATTTGTCTCTAACCACTGATGGTAGTCTTAAGAAAGTCATCTTACATTTCTGTACCTTATTTTCTGGTGCTAATAACAGTACCTTCTTCATTAAACAGATTATATTTATATATATTTATTTATATATAAATATTATATATTATATCTAATAAAACATTAAATGTTTATATATTTATTTATATAAAAAATATATAACTCCACCCAGCAGACCAGACTATCACAGCCCAGATCATCCACAGCCACCTTGCAACAGTTTTTTTTTCAATCTGGCCCAGGTATGCTGAACCAGAGACTCTCAGACATGGGGCAGAACTGCTACTTCCTCCTGTGCCTAGCTGCTCGCGAGGCGCCCAGGAGGCATGGCGGGTTCTAGCCCTGGCCTGCCATCCCAGCTGAGCCTCACAACAAGCCAGACCACCATCCCCCACTCCCTGGGGCCCGCCATTTTCCACATCCGGACTTCCCTCTCATCACAACTCTACCCAGCAGACCAGACTATCACAGCCCGGCTCGCTGCCGCTAGCAGCAGCACGCTTCAATAAATGTTTTATTTAGAGGTGACTACAACAGTATGCCACCCGCACGGCAAGCCTGGCAAGCTGCTCGTGTAGTATTTGATACGCCTAAATACCAGTAACATTTATATTAGGTCATTCCTGTGACCTAATATAATTGTTTGAGGCTCTTTATGTTCCTGGAGCGGGCGGATGCCTTTGGGTTCTACTAGCATGAGACGGGACATATGGAGATATTACTGGTGCCCGCTCTAGCAAATAGATGATTAACGGGAAGATAGTGATAGTGATATTTATTTATATATACATATATATTTATATATAAAAGGTTATATATATTTCAAAACTATATATATACAGTGCTTCCCATATAAACATTATTCCATTCCCTTGTTGGTATAGGTGTTTGTAATGTTAAATGATTTCTAGCTCCTGTGAGTCTATACTAAGTCAGCTACCCTTGCATACTTTTCATCATTAATGATTAAGGCTCTAGGGATAACAAGGCATTGAGCTTTGATGATGGCATTCTTTCACGGAAGTATTCTATAGTAACCTGGAGAAGTAGATGTAGTTGCCATTTTAGAGGAAAAAAATACAGAAGCTGAGTATAGGCTCTTGTCTTGCTACATAGAAGAGATAAATACAACACACATGTGGCAATAGGACCTACTCATAACTGTTATGCTAACTGCTCTGGAAAGAATCGCCTTTCTCTAAGTTAGAGCTCAGATCTTTTGTTTTAACTGTTTGTTTAAATCTAGTGGGCAATTACCACCTAATGCAGTCCTTCACACACACTCCGTATACCTGAATTCCTAGAAATGTCCAAATTACCCAGGCATAACAATTGGGTAATTTGAACATTTTGTGCTTTTCCACAACCAGGAATGGAATGGAGGAAAAGAAAGAATCTTTCTTAATTCAGCAAGATGGTCCTGGAGTCCCATGATCACAATTTGAAAACTGCCAAACTTGCCTATGAGTCAATTCCCAGAACACATAGTCTGACTTGACTTTCAGGCAGAGGTTTATAATTGAGGCTGGTACCTGGCAAGTAGTTTTCTCAGGAAACTATTTGCAGGCCCAGGCCTATAATATAGGCTTCACTATCAATCTATCCATCTGTCCATCCACTTAAGTCTTGTTAATTAAAGTACCACTGTTTTATAAGCAAGGGATTCAGTGGTAGGCAGATACAGAGCTGTCCCCATACACTGATATTTTGGAAAAGGGTTTTGATCTGAAATTCCCCCCAACCAACACAGATAATTGTCCCTTCCCTCTCATTCTTTCTGCAGATATTTTCACAAGCAGGGTCTTTGTTTCATCATAGTTCTGGTGTTGTAAGAGCTGTGCCATGGCAGAAAAGGCCAAGACCTGTTATAAAACTCACCTAATTCATGAACTCCACTGATCACAGAAATACTTTTTACCTAAAGATCACAATGTCCATCTTTTGTGGTTATTTTGAGGGCAAGAAACTCTTGTGTCATATGAATGCTGGACCAGGGACCACCACCCACTAGCTATCTATGCTGAGGATAAATAACACAAAACCCGTAGAATTTGGATCAGAACTTATTGAGAGTTAGGAATATACAGTTCTTGGCATCCAGTGGGTGCCTTATATGCAGAGACTCTTATTCCATATATTGGGGCAGATTTTGATTATAGAAGCTCCAATAAGGTCTTCCTCTTAGCTGAATATGGGGGCACCTTTTGACATTCTTTCAAGTTTTTGGAAGACGAGAATGCATTAAAGGTCATTTTTGAAGTTATGGTAGAACACATTAATAAAAATATATAAATGCAGTCTTTTATTTGGAGGGCTTTTATTTCTAATGTAGGAGGGCTTTTATTTTATGTATTTTAATAGAATTATAGTGAGATGCAGTTACAAAGTTGTTCTTGATTGGAGTTCAGTCATATAATGTTCCAAACACTCGTCCCCTCACCAATGTACATTTCCCGCCACCAATGTCCCCAGATTTCTCCCACCCACCCCTACCCACCTAGACAACAGGGACTTTTCTTTTCTTTCTCACTGTTCTTTTGGGCCTCGTGATTTGCAGTCCAGGCAGTGAAAGGTTATCATGTACATTCCTTTACCTACTTTCTTTTTCTTCTTTTTTAAAAAAATATTTTATTATACCACTGTGAGATATACAATTACAGAGATGGTCATGTTTGGGTTTTGGTCATACAGTGTTCCAGCACCCATCCCTCCACCAGTGCCCATTTCCCACCACCAATGTCTCCATTCCCTCCCCCCCCCCCACCCTGCCTTTATGCCATGTTCTTTATCTCTTTTCTCTCTTTCTCTTTCTCTCTTCCTTCTCTTACATATTGTGAATTGTAATACATACACTTAGAGGTTATCATGTGAATCTTTTTGCCTGTATTTAATGCTCAGTTCTAGATTGGTATTAGCACTTTCAACGATTATTAGCACACTGTTCCCTTCTCTGTCTTACCTAACCTCTGACTCCCACATGTTTGTGGTAATTTACACCTTTGACAAGACCTCCTGATCCATGCTTCACCTGACCTTGGATATTGGTATCATAATATGTATATATACATATTTATATATATATATGTCATGCAAATAAATGCATTCATTCTATATCTGTCTTTTTTCTTTTGGCTAATTTCACTCAACATGATCCTCTCCATGCCAATCCAATTTATAGGCAAATTTCATGATTTCATTTTTCCTAAAAAGCTACATAGTATTCCATTGTCCTTTACCTACTTTCAATACCCACACACAGAGCAAGCTTCCAACCACTGAGCAGTCCTCCTGGTCCTTTTTCCCTGGTTTGGATATTAGTCTCATACTGTTTTTTAATCCCATAAATGAATGCAGTTATTCTATATCTGTCTGTCTCCTTCTGACTCATTTCACTTAGCATGATACTCTTCATGTACATCCATTTATAAACAATTTTTACTTCATTTTTCCTACCAGCTGTATTGTATTCCACTGGATAGATGTACCAGTTTCTCTATCCAATCTTTTTTCTCAGGCATTCAGATTGTTTCCAGATTCTGGGATCACTTAGGGGTTAAGTATATGCAAGACAAGCGACATTGTCAGCTAGTCACTGTACTTTTTATTAATTTAATTTTTTTAAGATTCCACATACAGGAGATATTATCAAGTATCCTTATATCTCTCACCTATTTTATACACTTCAGTTTCATACATGGTTTTGAAAATGGCAGAATTTATTCATTTATAAAAGAGTATTTTACATGTAAAAAAAATTGAATTTGGACCTCTGTCTAACACCATGCACAAAAAATCAGATCAATGAGTTAAAGACCTCAATATCAGACCTGAATCCATAAAGTATGTCAAAGAAAATATAGGAAAAACCCTCCATGACATTGAAGCTAAAGGCATCTTCAAAGGTGAAACACCACTAACAAAGCAACTAGAAGCAAAGATAAACATATGGGACTACATGAAACTAAAAGGCTTCTGCACCTCAAAAGAAACAGTGACCAAGATACAAAGACAGTCCACAGAATGGGAAAGAATATTCACCCAATACCCATCTGATAAGGTTTTATTATCCAGGATATATCAGGCACTGGTAGAACTTTACAAGAAGAAATCAGCCAACCCCATCAAAAAAAATGGGAAGAAGAAATGAACAGAAACATCAACAAGGAAGAAATTCAAATGTCCAAAAGACATATGAAAAACTGCTCATCATCACTAATCATCAGAGAGATGCAAATCAAAACAACAATGAGATACCACTTTACACCACAGAGACTGGCACATATTCAAAAGAACAAGAACAACAAGTGCTGGCGTGGGTGTGGGGACAAAGGGGACACTCATCCATTGTTGGTGGGAATGCCGGCTGGTACAGCCTTTCTGGAAAACAATATGGACATTCCTCCAAAGACTAGAAATTGAACTCCCCATTTGACCCAGCCATACCACTCCTGGGAATCTACTCTGGGAAACCAAAAATACGCAGCGGAAACACCATCCCTACTTTTATGTTCATAGCAGCATTATTCACAATAGCCAGAATCTGGAAGCAACCCGAGGTGCCCGAAAATAGATGACTGGATAAAAAGCTTTGGTACATCTACACAATGGAATACCTATGCAGCTGTTAGGAAAAATGAAGTTATAAAATTTGCCTACAAATGGATGGACATGGAGAAGATTATGTTGGAGCGAAATTAGCCAGAAGGAGAGAGACAGTTACAGAATGACTGCATTTATCTGCATAACATAAATATATAGGTACATATTAAGATACCAATATCCAAGGTCAAGTGAAACATACATCAGGAGGTCCTGTCAAAGGTGGAAATTATCACAAACGTGTGGGAGTCAGAGGCTAGGTAAAACAGAAAATGGAACAGTGTGCTAACAATTGTGAGGGTACTAATGCCAACCTAGAACTGAGCATTAAATAGAGGCAAAAGGATACACATGACAACCCTTTAATGTATGTTTTGTAATCCATAGTCTGGAGAGGAAGGAAAAGAGAAAGATAGAGAAATGGAAAGAAATAAAGAACCTGCCATGGAGGAGGGCTGGGGGAGGGGGGAGGGAACCGGGACGTTGGTGGTGGGAGATGGGCACTGGTGGCGGGATGGGTGCTGCTACACTGTACGACCAAAACCCAAATATGAACTTTTTAATTGTATATCTTTGTAATTGTAAAAAAAAAAAAATTAAAAAAAAAAAAATAAAGTCAAAAAAAAAATCAAGAAAAAAAAAAAAAAGGAAGAAATTCAAATGTCCAAAAGACATATGAAAAACTGCTCATCATCACTAATCATCAGAGAGATGCAAATCAAAACAACAATGAGATAGCATCTCACACCACAGAGACTGGACACATATCCTAAAAAGCAAGAACAAGTGCTGGCGTGGATGCAGGGAAAAGGGGACTCTCATCCATTGCTGATGGGAATGTCAACTGGTACAGCCTTTTTGGAAAACAATATGGACATTCCTCCAAAGACTAGACATCGAGCTCCCATTTGACCCAGCCATACCACTCCTGGGAATATACCCTTGGAAGCCAAAAACACACAGCATAAACACCATCTGCACTTTTATGTTCATAGCAGCACTATTCACAATAGCCAAAATCTGGAAACAACCAGAGTGCCTGAGAACTGATTAGTGGATAATGAAACTTTGGTACATCTACACAATGGAATCCTATGCAGCTGTTAGGAAAAAACGAGAATTTATGAAATTTGCCTATAAATGGATGGACATGGAGAGGATCATGCTGAGTGAAATTAGCCAGAGGGAAAAGGACAGATATAGAATGACTGCATTTATTTGTGGGATATAAAAAATAACATGATACCAATATCCAAAGCCAGACAAAACTTGGATCAGGAGGTCTTGTCTGTTGGTAGAACCTACTGCAAATGTGTGTGAGTCAGAGGTTAGGCAATACAGAGAAAGGAACCGTGTACTAATAATTATTGTAAATGATAATGTCTGCATAGAACTGAGCAATCAAAGTAGGCAAAAGGATATACATGATAACCTCTAACTGTATGTATTACAAGCCACAATGTATGAGAGAGAGAGAGAGAAGTGAAAATTGCCTGCCATAGACGCAGGCTAGGAGAGTGGGAAATCATGGGACATTGGTGGAAGGAAATGGGCACCAATGGTGGGATGGGTGCTGGAACACTGTATTACTGAAACTCAAATATGAACACTTTGGTAACTGTATGTCTCATGGTGGTACAATAAAAATAAATAATAGATATTAAAAAAGAAGAAAAAAATATGTTTTAAAAAACTATAAACATATGAAAGTGTATAAAATATGTGTATGATATACTGTATATGATATTATACACAAATATGAAAAAAGAATATTTTACCCTGTCCATTATATTTTAAATAATATCTTCCATTTTGGATATATTATAATATGTGTACTATGCACTCATTTTATGACAGACCTCTAGACTATTTTCTTATATCCACTGAATGTTTTACATAATGTTTTGCAAATATGAGACTAAATTATCAATTCATTTACTGATTATTTCAGGGCCTTCAGTTATTCTGAAGTGAATTTACTGGAATCAGATCACTATCACTATCTATCACTATCTTCCCGTTAATCATCTGTTTGCTAGAGCCGGGCACCAGTAATATCTCCATATGTCCTGTCTCATGCTAGGAGAACCCAAAGGCATCTGCTTGCTCCAGGAACATAAAGAGCCTCAAACCATTATATTAGGTCATGGGAATGACCTAATATAAATGTTACTGGTATTTGGCATATCAAATACTACACGAGCAGCTTGCCAGGCTTGCCGTGCTGGTGGCATACTGTTGTAGTCACCTCTAAATAAAGCATTTATTGATGAACTGCGCGGCCGCTTAGTGGCCGCGCGAGCTGGGCTGTGATAGTCTGGTCTGCTGGGTGGAGTTGTGATGAGAGGGAAGTCCGGATGTGGAAAATGGTGGGCCCCATGGAGTAGGGGGTTGGGGGGTCGTCTGGCTTGTTGTGAGGCTCTGCTGGGGTGGCAGGCCAGGGCTAGAACCCGCCATGCCTCCCGGGCACCTCATGAGCAGCTGGGCACAGGGAGAGCAAGTAGCAGCTCTGCCCCATGTCTGAGAGTCTCTGGTTCAGCATACCTGGGCCGGATTGAAAAAAAAACTGCTGCAGGGTGGGTGTCGATGATCCCGGCTGTGATAGTCTGGTCTGCTGGGTGGAGTTGTGACGAGAGGGAAGATACTAGAATCAGATATTAGTGCTTTTTTTCAATTTTTTAAATAAATCACTATTTAGAAAATATACTATTGCATTTATAGAATATACAAAAATGCTTCTAGAACAAACTATAGTACTACCTATTATATTTTACTAATTTGTATTTCCACCAACAATATACAATATTCTTTTTCTGTATATGCTCATTGATATTTTGTATCTTCTTGAGCTTTGTTCTTTTTTCCCCCTCAGATTGTTTAGTCTCTTGAGCTTCCATAAAAATTTTAGAATTGTTTCTTCTATTGCTGTGAAAAGTGCCTCAAGAAATTTAATAGGTATTGCATTTAATTGCATTGAACAGTAGAGTATTTTAGCAAAGGTAATTTAAGTTATGAAGACATGGCATCTTCTTACTTGTTTGCATATTTAATTTCTTTTATGAATGTCTTATAATTTTTAAGTGTTGTCTTTTAGCTACTTGACTAAAGTTATCCCTACATATTTTATTGGTTTTGATGCAATTGTGAGTGAGATTTTAAAATTATTGTTCAGATGACTTATTATTAGAATTATAACTGATTTTTGTGTGTTGATTTGGTATCCTGAAACTTTGTTCTTTAAAGATGGAAAACTTATGGTTTTCTTTTATGGTTTTCTGCATTAAGGAACACATAACTTGCATAAAGAATTTTTATATCTTCCTTACTTGTTTGAATACTTTTGTGTAGTGGCTTTGGCTCAAGCTTCTAGTATTATGTTGAATAGTAGTCTTGAGAGCAGTCTTCCCTGGAATACTTCTGATCTTAGAGAAATTTTTTTTCACAACCTTTGCCAAGTAGATTTATTATTCTGTGTGTACTTTATATAGTCAATGTACATTCCTTCTATACACAGTGTTTATCCTTCTATGCACAGTGTTGATTTTATAAAAGGACAGAAGTGAATTGTGTCACTCTTTTGGATATCTATTAAACATTTTTAAAAGAACTTTCATTCTATTTATGATGTATGCTACCCGCACAGCAGACCCTGGCAAGCTACCCATGTCATATTTGATATGCCAAATACCAGTAACAATTTTAGACCTCATTCCTATGACCTGATGGAATGGTTTGAGGCTCTTTATGTTCCTGGAGCAAGCAGATGCCCTTGGGCTCTACTAGTATGAGACAGGACATATAGAGATGTTACTGGTGCCCGCTAGAGCCAATCGATGATGAACGGGATACAGTGATACAGTAATGATGTATAACTATTAATTTGTGCATACTGAACCATCTTTGCAAACCAGGAAAAGTATCTTGTATTGTTGAAGATTCCAAGGGCCCAACAGTACACAGGCTTCAGCCAGCTCCCCAACAGTCTTCAGGTCAAGGGATAACCAAAACAGCAGATGCCGGGGCTCAGGGAGCCCCTGACAGTACTCAGTAAGATCCCAGCCTGTATCCAGAGCCAACAATGATTTCCACCACCATCCCCCCATACCGATGGACAAAGGAACAAGATCACAGGCTCTTAAAAGTCTGACTGAAGCTCTCTGCTTTTAATCTTTTATCTCTTCTTTTTTCTTCTTTTTTAATCTGACTTTTTTTCCCTCATTCACTCCAGGGACCTCTCCCTTTAATCTCTCCTCTCAGCAGACCCCTCCTCTTAATCCCTCTACTGAACTAACTTCTCTCTCCAGCAGACCTCTCTCTCCCAGCAGACCTCTTCTCCCAGCAGACCACTCTCTCTCTCTCTCTCTCTCTCTCTCTCTCCTCTCTCTCTCTCTCTCTCTCTCTCTCTCTCTGGACCTCTGTCTTCGGGCTCTTTTTTCAGGGTATCTCTCTTCAGGCCCTGTCTCTTCAGGACATCTCTTTTCGGATCCTCTCTGAGAACCTCTCTCTTTCACAACCTGCCTCAGTTCCTGTCTCTTCAGGCCTTCTCTCTCAAGGCATCTCTTGCTTCTCTCTCTTCATCTATCTCTATCTCTTTGTTTCTTTATCTGTTTCTCTTGTCTCTATTTCTCTATCTCTTTCTCTTGTCTGTTTCTCCGTCTCTTTGCCTTTCTCTTCTTCAGGACTTCTCTTTCAGGTCCTTTCTCTTTCAGGCCTGCCCAGCCGGCCCTTGCCCTGGCCCTCTCTGGCCCTCCGGCCCTGGCGCTGTTTCTCAGGCCCAGACACCAGGCACACTGGGATTCTCTGCTGGAGCCTTTTATAGCTGCTCAACCGGCTCAGGATCCTAGCCTTCTGTATTTAACAATTTTCTTAACTCTCACCTATAATACAAGGGCCCAGGGGTTATCCAACATTGTATAATCCTTTTAATATGCCATTAAATTCTTTTTTTGCTAGTGTCTATTATATCTTTGCATTTTGAGAATTTCTGCACCTGTATTACTCAGTATTTTAGTGTCATTTTTGCTATGTGGTCTCATTATCTGAGTTAGCATTACCCAGAATAAGCCTGGTTTTGTTATATGAGTTTGGATTTAATTCTTTTTTAAGTGTCCTGAGAATTTTTTGATAGTTTATTGATTTTTATGAAGATTCTGGTTAAACATTCTCCTTATGCATTATTGGTCTTTTCATTTTTTTCTCGTTTATTTATTTATTTATTTTAGTAAGGCAAGATAGTCTATTGAATGAAACTTGCTTGGAAATGCCCATGCCCTAACATGTCATTTCAGGACTGTGTCCAGAAGAAACGGGAGGCTGCCAGAGAAATGGCCAGCTTTAGGACTGATCTGGGAGAAACGGCTACAGCTGAGCTATTCCAGGTAGACCTGGCCACCACTTGGCCCAGATCTCTGGAACCTTAGTGGGATGGGGCAGACAGGGCCTTTTCCTTGAGTGTGGCCTTTGCCCTGCCAAAGGCCTGGGGCTGCACACACCCAGATCTGACTCCTGTCACTGCCAGAAAAATGGGCCCGTTTTAGGACTGATCTCAGAAGGATGCCAGAGAGATACCTGCAGCTGATTTTAGTGCTCCCCATGCAGCTATTCCCCACCTCCAAACTTCACAAAGCTGAAAGCTCAGCAGAAGCACACAACTTAGAGGGTGAAAACACTCAGTGAGTGATAACAATAACACTAAAGGCTCAACTCACATCTAACAGCTCAGTAAATCCTCAGGCCATGAATTTAGCAACACATTTATGAGATATAAGTTGTAACAAGCAATTTAAAGTAAGTTATTTTGTGCCTGAGCAGGGGTAGCAGGGAGAATGGATATTGATGAAGTGAAGGACTCATCCGTGGTGGGACTGGTGTTGCAATATTGAAGACCTAAAACAAATGAACAACTTTATAAGGCACAGCGTTGAAACAAAAAAGGGGGAAATAGACTTGCTCTTCAAACCTATGAATATGTATCTGGATTGTCTCTATCTTAGATTACTAAAGGAAGCTTCCTATAGGAAGGAAATTATCCCCCTTTTGACATGTCTGTTGGTAATATGACCTTAGGATGGAGAGTTGAGATAAATAGTACCTTTGATTGTATGGGATTCAATTTTATTAAAAATTTTAATAAAAAATTAATTTCAATTTTATTAAGTTCAATTTTTTTAAAAGCATGAGTACAGATAAAAATAATATCGCTAGATTTGGTGTTGGGAAGGTTAAGGTATTTACATCTTAGTACCATTTCACTCTGAGTCCTGAGTCCTACCTCTTGTCTTTAACGAGAATTACGTAAACAATTTGACATCACCTCACCACCAAGCTATATTTCTTGAGTTCAGGGCTAGAGAGTTAGTACAACAGGCAGGGCACTTGCCTCGCACGTGGTCAACTTGGGTTCAATATCCAGCACTCCACAGGGTCCCCAACCCTGCCAGGAGTGATTCCTGAATGCAAGGCCAAAATTAAACCCCAAGCACCATCAGGTGTGGCCCCAAATCAAAATAATTATATAAAAAGAATTTCTTGAATTCTATGGTTCAAATACACTCAACAATCATGCATGTTAAACACAGGAGTTGGGCACAGTAAATGTCTATAGGGTTACATTTGCTCTCTGGGGCATAGAAATTAATGAGTAAATACTTTACTTTTTTAGCTTCTATATTGGCAGCTCTCAGATTCCTTATCCTCAAAGTAGTGACCACTTTAATAACTTTTATTCCATTGTAGTATCAGTACCTCTTCTTCCTCCAGCTTCCTGGAATTTAAGCTAAAAATGCCCTGCAGATCAGGGACCTCTGTTCTCATCTAGAGCTTGATCACTTGATCACTTGAATCCCGTTATTCATCGATTTGCTCGAGCGGGCACCAGTAACATTTCCATTGGACCCTATCACGTGCCATTGTAGCCCAATGGCATCTGGTTGATTCAGGAATATGAAGAGCCTCAAACTGTTCCTTCAGGGTCTTTTCAAGGAAGTCTGACCATCTTGTATGTGGGCGGCCACGGAGGTCTTTTGATATCCCGTGGGATCCAGTCAGTAATGGCTCTAGTCCGGCGGTTGTCTCCAAATCGCATTACATGTCCAGCCCATCTGATTTTCGAAGCCTTGGCAAACGAGACAGCATCCCTGATTCTGGAATAGCGAAGGAGGTCAGAACTCTGGATTCCTTCTCTCACTTGAGTGAGGCGTGATATTCCAAGCATAGCTCTTTCGATTCCTCTCTGGGAGACCCGAATAGCATTCTCATCCTGCTTTTCGTAGGGGCCCAGGTCTCTGAGGCGTATGTTAATGCAGGGAGAACGGTGGAGTCAAAGAGATGTGCCCGGAGCCGGAGGTTCTTTGTCCTTTTAGCTATTTCTTCGATGCCTTTGAAGGCATCCATGCCGCTTCTCTTCCTCCTGCGCAGCTCAGGTTTTAGGTCATTCATCATGTTGATTTCTAGACCTAGGTACACATCTAGAGCTAACTTAATAAAATTCATTACTTCACCTGGAATGTGCCATTTTATTCCCACTGCAGAGCCTTCAAAACCTACCTTGAACACTTAGTGTGTCCTGTGTCACCTTCACCAAGTGTTTGCTCATGTTCCAACATCAGAGTAACTCTGCTGATCATCTAATGTGAGCAGACATAACATCCACCACATAACCCTCTCATTCTCTTTTCCTGTTCATTTTCCTGTAGCATCTACTATGATCTGATTTGTTCTTTACCTTGCACATTGTCTGTGGATACTCACTGGAGGCTTATCTCTCTGGACTTAAGGTAGTTGTATTCACTCCCTGCTCCCTTGGAGGTGCAGATACCACACTGTCTTCTCATGAAGGGTTTTTTACAGTTAAAGGAGGCAGGCAGGTAAAACTGACATAACTAGAATAGCTATAAGGGATAAATGGAAACCAACACTCAACCTTGATTTCCAAAGTATAAAAAGGAACTGGTGGGAACCCTGAATAAGGAGGGACTAGCACACAGCTCCTGCTGTCACCATTTAGAAATGTGACTAATACTGCCTGATTTCTCAAGATGAACAGTGTATAGGAAACTACGTAGGAGAAACTAGATTTCTCAGCTGATTATATATATATAAAAGTAAAGTCTTTACTTTTGAAAAATTATTCAAAAATATCTTTTTGAAACATTCCTAGGGCTAAAGAAAACATGACTATAGTGTTAGGACCTTGAACTGGTAAACTCCATTTGGGCTGGATTTGACTTGTCTTACCTTGAAAACTGTGTTTACTCACAGACCATATTATGAGACTTTCGGTCCTCCGTGCTATAGATACTGCTTCAGCAGTCAGAAACAGGGGCCTGCTAATAGACACAGACTGTGCTGACAGGACACTAGAGGCTAAAACTGCCTGTGTGAACAGGGGAGGGAAAGAAATAAGACTGATTAACTTTCTACTGTTTGTAAATATATAAATCCAAGATGCCAAAGACGCAGAATATGTGGCTTTAGATAAGGTACTATAAAACTGTCTTAGATAATTAACCTTTTAAAAGCGAGCATGTTCAGCACTTAATATCTGAAAAGGTAGAACATGGCAAGAGTGAGCTATAAATAAAAGAGATGGAAAGCTCAGTTGTGTTTTCCCAATTCATTATGATGAGTTGTAGCTAATTAATTCATATTCCATTGGATTGATACTGCGGTATTTGTGTTCATGCAAATTACCTCTTAACTCACATTAAAAGATGAACACATTGAGCCGGTTGAACTTTTTAAAAGGCAAACATCAATAGAAGACAGAATAATAATGGTTATCACTGGTTATTCATAGTTATGAAGAAAATTATGTCAACATATCCATTGGAACCTCTTATTTTCCACAATTTATAACTCAGTCTTCAAAAAATCCCAGTGTTCTAAGTTAATTAAAGTCTAATTTGAGAGTAATTTTTCCCTTCTATCTTTACAAAGAGCTTCATTAAATATTAGCAAGTTTTCCCAGGTGTAGATAAGACTTCATTTCTTGGGTGGGTCAGCTGATTGCTAAGGATGGCTATTCTTTGATATGGCTACTCAAGGTAGCAACCTGAACATAACTTCCAGGTCTCTTCAAGAGTTAGGAGTTGCTCACACCACCACATACCTGCTATTGTTTTTACTTGCCTGCCGGGGTCCTGGAGTCCCGACAGTAAGGAAGGGAACGATTCCTTTTATTTCAAGGGCGGTGGCACTTGAAATAAAATTCATGAGTTCAGCACAGTTCCAGACTTTTACTTATCACCAATAACAAACTCTGTATTAACAATAACAAACTTTGTATTAACAAACTCTGCTAATACAATCCAAGGTCAGGAGAACCCCAAACTTCCAATTTCTGACTGGACCCAGACCATGAGCTCAGATTGGGATCCAAAACCAAGATGGAGATTCTGTTACAAAAGGCAAGTTTTTCTTTCTCCAAAGGTGCCAGAAACCCAAACCTGGCCAAGGGAAGAAAGGGCCTTTATGCAAAGAGTGGAGACAAAAATTAGCACTGCACTGGAATGCAAATCTCCAGGTAAACACACTTAGCCCAAGTCTAAATGAATGCTGATTGCCAGGGTTGAGTCCCTGCAGCCTCTCAGGCTTGTGTGCAAGGCACTGTGGAGATGGGGGCAACACACTTGAGAACAAAGGCAACTCAGGATTTAATACACGGCGAATAGCATACTTATATTTTTTGACCATGAACATCATACAGCTAGTTGTATTTCTCCAAACACTCCACAAGGTCCATTACTCTATTCCAGGTATAGTATGCTCTGCCTTCTGTATACTGAGAGTCATTTTTGCTTGCCTAGGGGGCAAGCTTAACAGGCCTCCCTCCTTGATCTTAGCAGAGCAGATTTTAATGGTGGATCCAAATGCAGCCAGGCTTTTCCTCTTTTCTACATGTAAAGAAAGTCCGGCATGGGGGCCTGTGGGAGTTCTGAGAGAAATACTCTGACCAGTCAGCATAGAATTCATTATTATGCTAATCCAAAAGTTATAAAATCAAACTGCCTTTTCCAAACCTGCCCCCAATCTCCTAAGGTGACTTGCATGAGAGCCTTTAGGCAATGCAAATGGCTTAGCACTATCAGAAACCCAGAGTTCATTAAGTGTTGAACTCAACTCACCAGAGTTCCTCAGGTGTTGGAGGGCATGTCCTCCAAGACTAGCCCAATGATCTGAAAGCCTCTTCTCTCTGAGGTGTCTGTTTGCTTACTTCTCTTTCCTTCCTCAAGACTCAGGAGAAATACATTCATTAATCCATTCAATGTATCCATTGAACAAAATAGTGAGACAAGAGAAGTGTTTATGTGGAGCATAGTGACCAGTAAAAAATATAGAGGAAAATGGAGGAATTGTTAAGTTTAAAGATTATTTTGAAATGTCTTGTTTTCATTTTGGATTTCGCTTTTAGTTTCTTTAAAGACTCTCATTAATTGAAGATCCTGTTAGCTGCCCACAGTAGTGAAATAGGCAGGTCATAATTGAGTATGCAAATAAGTACTATAATTTCAGGTGTAATGAATACGAAATATAAAAATGCAGGAGTGACTGAGAGTGACAAAAGTTTTGAAGGGCGAGAGGACCAATTTAAACTGTTATAAATGGAATGTTTTGGCAGGTGGTGGAATTTGATCTGATAATGGCATGATAAAAGGGCACAACTGTGGAAAAACTAGAGAAGCAGGTACTTGGTATTTGGTATTTGGTATGTTGGTGTCCAGGAAGGTGGTCAAGTCAACTGGAGCACTATGAGTAGGTGGGAATCCAAAGGGTAAGGCTTTCAGACAAATGGGCAGTGCTTAAAAGGAAAAATGGAAATTGGTTATATTTCTAAGCCACTCCCTTTTCTGTATCCCAGGTACTTGTCCATTGGTTCCCTTCCACTAATGTCTTCCTCCTTCAGTCAAAATATACACAGATGGGAAGCAGGTAGGCACTTGCCTTGCAAAGCTGCTGTTCCACATTCAACACCTCCCCCAACCCCCCAGTCTCCTATGCAGTCCAAAACCAATCAGAAGTGATCCCTAAACACAAAGTCATGAATAAGTTAGGTATAGCCCCAAAATAAAAAGAATCTTCAGATGTTCACTTCCTGCTCATCTCTTCCAGGGCAGGCTAGAACACCTCTTACAGGAAGAAGACAAATGTCTTCCTCCACACGCCCAGAGCCAAGTGTGCTTCCTCTGCCTGGACCTAGGCATCCTCAGTGTCTGTGTGATCTATTGTGCCCCTTTTCCTTCCTAGTTGCCCCAAGTCTGAGGTACATGGAGACTCCTTGATGCCTGAGTCAGTTCCATCTCTGATCAGTGTGATAAGTCACTGTGCTCCTCTCTCTGGATCACTGAAACCACATAATCTCTTTGCTGACTTCTCTTCAACCAAAACACATGTCTTGAGCTCCATTTGTGTGCATAAATGCCATTAAAGATTGGTTCGGTTTAATTTTATCATTTATTATCATTCTGTCATGCACAGAGGGATACACGTGTGTATGTCGGTCTGTCTGTCTGTGTGTCAGGGGGTGTGGGGACAAACAATAAGCCTATACTCATATAAAGTTAATTTTGCACAGATGCCAATGAGAATGTAGGGTTGTGTACTGGAACCTAATAAATCTGTCACTCATACATGCATATAAGATCAGAAGACGGAGATTGGCAGAAATCAGTGTAGTGGTCAAATACAACACTGCCACCAGTAGTTGAACAGCATTCACCTGTCCCCTGACATAAATCACTGTCACACCCATTCTGCTAGAGAAAAATTGAGGCAAGGAGTCATGAAATGGGGACGGAGGCTGGGCACTTTTTCAGGTATGTCTGAGTCCATCAGGATTTTGTAGGTCATGTGAAGCTTGTGTGGGACCTGCATACAGATAGAGAAAAGTGATGAGCAAAGGTGAGCACCAGCAGAGGCCAGGAGAGGAAATTTGCTAAGATGCCCAAATCTTTTGGTACACAGCCAAAAGATCACTGGCTCAAGTATTCATCTTTCTTCATTTCCACCCCTTTGGCTCCAGCATGATTAGGAGAAATCACCAGTTATTTGGACTCAAATTTGACAAATTAAATTACAAAGAATTAAATAAGTTATAGATCACTACTATCTAAATGATCAATTAATCATTCCTTGTAACTGAAACTTCAATTCTTAATACCTTTCAGTTATATTTCATTGCACACATTAAAATTAAGAGATTTTAGATAATTATATTTATACCTGCACTTTGTAATCAAATAATTTATTAATCAGTGCACCTCATTATGGGAACTCTGGTTTAATTACCAAAACTAAGATGTAGAAGATAGACTTAAATCAGTTTGGGATTTTTAAGATGCTGGGGGTTTGTTATTTCATTACACAATGTGGTTTTGCATACCAAAGTTTCTTCTTTTGTGAGAATAAAATTACAGAGATTTTGAGTTAAATCCAAGGTGAGTGGGTCAGAAATTCATGCTTTGAAACAAGATTACAAAAGAGGACTTTTATAGTTCCAGGATGAAGAGCGTGAAGAAGCCCACATAATCACTTTGCTGACTTCTCTCCAAACAAAACACATTTTTGAGCTCCATTTCTGTGCATAAAGTGCATTAAAGATTTGTCTGGTATGTGCTCTACATGATATCTATAAGCTGTTCATTCAGCTGGTAGTGCTGCTTGGGTTTCTCTCAATGGATGTGTGTGTGAATCTTTTTTAATTTAAACACTGATTTACAAAGTACAAAACTTTTCACAATACTGTTGTCAGAGAGATTCATCATTCAACACCAATCCCACCACTAGTGTGCCCCCACCATCTCCAGAGACCCTCATTTCCCACCCTCCTCTCCCCCATACCCTTGCCTGCTCCCTTAGCAGGCCCTAATTATATTGATCATTACAGCCCATATAGGGGAATGATATTGATAAAGTCATGACCTTTTTTCTGGGTTGCTTTGTGTGAGTCTGGCCGATTTCTGTTCTTGCATTCACTTTCTGAGCTTCTAGAACGTGGTGGGTTCTACTAGTCAACCCCAGACCCACCACCCCTGCACATACAGACAACACTTATTTAAAATTTTTCTCAACCTCTGTTTGAGCCTGTCCTAAGTGTAAGAGTACCCTGAATAATCTATTCTATATTGCTTGTTGGACCTAATTCTCTAAATATGGTCAATGAATAAATTCTTAGACAAGTCAGTGGAGATTATTAAATTTCCATTGTGCCATTTGAGCCCAGTGTATATGAAATTATCAATATGCTTCCACAGATCACACAATGTGCCCACACACTTGTAATTGTATGCCCCATACTTGATTCTATGAAATGTAATTGGATACCTGGTAGTCACTTCACCGGGCTTTGAGATATCGCACTGCCACAGCAACTCTTCCATGCCTCTTCATCCCTAGATCATGGCCTGTCAGGTAGCCGCTGGGGTCCCCAACAGTATCAGGACAGAAGTTCTCTTATACCTCCCAGGCTGCCGGGGGAGCGGATGAAAACTCACGAGTCTGGGGCAGTACCAAAAAAAAGGCTTTTAATAGTACAAAAGCTCTACCACTGCAATCCAATATAATGAAAGAACTCTAGCTCTGGTTAGAAGTTAGACCATACAAGAGGCCCAAGTCTCCCACCAAAGAGAGAGGGATCTCACCCAAGAGCAGTCCTACCCAAAAGAAGGGGTGAGTGCCTCAAGTCAGTCCCCTTATATACACCAAAGTCATCCTAACTGTTGACAGGGAGGGTCCTGTCAACAAAGAACTCCTAAATAGCTTCTAAATAGTAGAAGACTGTAGAAGGGTGGTGCCACACTCTATTATAGGTATAAACAAAGGAGTATGCCAAGGACTAATCCCTTCTTCAGAGATTATATCTTATGTAAAACACTGAAGAGAGGGGGGCTGGTATAAAGTAATACATCTTAATTTCATGGACTTCATATAATCTAGATGGTACCCACAAGGTCCTTCTATTTATTACCTGCACCAGGCTGATTCTGAGTATCTTGTTCTCTGTATACTGAAAGGGTCACACTCGCCTGCTTGAGAGCAAACTAGTGTGATCCTTCCTATAATCTTAAATGATAGTCTTAATGTAGCCAGGGTGGTAGTCTCCTGGTAAATTCTAATTGTCCCACACTGGGTGCAGTGGGTATAAAGGGGAGCTGTACCCAATCTAGATAACATAGAAGTCTTAGTTGATGTATAAGTCAGAAGTTATTCAGAGTGAAGGTGACTTCTGTAACTGCCACACCCTCCATCAGTGTTTACATAGAAGAGAGATCTCATTAGAATGAACCTTGGCTTAAGAACATGTAAATAGATTAAGCTGTGAGCAAAGCTCCCAAGTTAGCTAAGCCTGTCATCCATCAATGGCCAACTGTGCTGGCAGCAAGTTCTGGGCCTTCCAGAGGGGACCAAGATGGGGGGGAGGGGTCCTAGCTCCAGCTCCACAGAAGCCTGGTGAGTTTAGCAACGTAGACCCACATACCTGGGCTTGAAATCCGTTTCTCTCTTGGGTGGGGCTCTGACAAGCTGTGGAGTTCAATGGTGGTTTTAGGCACTGCTTCCTGTGGTGCTCAGGGAACCACATGATGCCACGGATGAGCTTTGAGTCTCCTACTTGCAAATCATGCACTCAAGCTCTTGCCTTCTCTCTAGTTCTCGAATGTCTCATAATGACAGGCACACATTTCTTTATTTTGTTCACTGCTGAACACTGTCAGCCATGGGCACACATAGTCCCAGATAAAAATGTTCTCAGTAAATGGATGAACAATACTTTAAATGTACTTCATTACGAAATTTAACTTATTTAGCCATTCCTAAGACTTATTTGATCTAAACAACAAGTCTCTGTCATAAAAGTGTTCTTTAATGTCATTTTCAGATGAGGAAATAGCTCACAAAGGCACAGTTACTTATAAAGTAACTTCGGGCAAATAACTGAGTTAGGACAAAACCTCTGGATTTAAGAGCCCAGACTCTTGGCAGTACTTTAACACAAATGAATTAAAATGTATCTGACACATGTTTTCTAGGGGCACACAACAAAAAGACAGGAGGTTTAGGGGGCCCCACCAGCCGGTACCTTAGCAGGAAATGGCTGTGTTACTGGCAGGGAAGCTGATATGGTTTTCACCAAACCCTACAGATCAATCATACTTAATGAATGCGACTGCTGTGTAAAGGAATGAGTGATTAAAATATTAGCACATCTGAACTACTCCTCCCTGGCTAATTTCTTTTCCTCCCTAGGGTTACCATCTTTCAAAAAGGTATTTCAAAAAGGCACAATATTACAGAAATGGATTTTATGGAGCAGAAATGCATTGTAAATGGCTTCAACTGGGGACAGTATGTGCAGTTAAGTGGCTGTCAGTCTCTACAGCTCAAGCGATGAAGGGGAGCTAAGGAGAGAGGCTGAGTCTGTCACACCAATGGGAACTAGAAATGGGAAGCCAGGCATTTCCTGGGGTAATGGGGTGGAAATCACACACAGATGAGGGCTCTGTCATCAGGGCGGATGATTTCCTTTCTGTTTAGGCACAAAGTGATATGAAAGTGGCCGAGATTGTTTCCCCGAGGTAGGGACACATGTGTCTCACCGTTTGCACATTATCCCTGATCAAATGCAGAACTTCTACGTTATAAATATATTTTGAGGGTGATTGTTGGAGAAGCCAGCCACAGTCTGTACTGCTTCTATAATGTACCTAACGCACAGACAGAAACATCACAACTGCTGAAAACAAGAAGCAGTTTAACAAGCATGACTTGGAAGTGAGAGATTTTACTGCTGGTCGGAAGTGTACTACTTTTGATTACGTATCAGCTTTGTCATGACATTATAATGGCCTATGCTCAAGAGGAATCAGAATCTATGGGTAACATAACTGAATTGAGTAGATAAGATGAGTAAAAACTCACACCAGCAACTATGTACTCTACATAGTCCTTTTCTACATGAGATACAGACTCATTTATGGTCAGATTTTCCAGGTTTTAGAAAGAAATATGTATGTTCGTATGCATTAATTTCCTATTACTTATAGAATTTAGTGGCTTAAACAAACATAAATTACTTTATAATTCTGGTGGTAAATTTAAGATGGGTCTGCAGTGCCATGTTCTTTCTGAAAGGCAGTAGGGGAGAGTTCTCGCCTGCCTTAGTTTCTAGAGGCCACCTGACTTCTTTGACTCCAAGTCCCTTTCCCCTGTCTTCAAAGTCGGCAACCTAATGCCCTCCTCTCTGAGCTCCTGCTTCTCTCATAATTATGCAGAGTCTGTTGCACCCACTAAGAAAATAACAATAATATAATAATAATAATAATAATAAATAATGCCCTAAAACTCAAATATCAATAACTTTGTAAATCACGGTTCTTTGATTAAATAAAAAATTATTTTAAAATAAAGAGTCTTGGGGCCAGAGCGATAGCACAGTGGGTAGGGAGTTTGCCTTTCATGCGGCTGATCCATGCCGGCCCGGGTTCAACCCTCGGCATCCCATACGGTCCCCTGAGCACCGCCAGGAGTCATTCATGAGTGCAGAGCCAGGAGTAACCCCTGAGCATCGCCGGGTGTGACCCAAAAAAGCAAAAAAAAAAGTGTTAGCATGAGGGAATCAAACATACAAATGAAGGTAGCAAGAGAGAGGGAGCAAGGGAACTATGAAACAGCCAAAAACCGTAACATTATCTAACTGTCAAAAAAAAAAGAAAACTACTGTTTTAGGGGTAAAGGTGAAGGTTAGGGGAAATGAGATTTTTCTGAAGGCTGAAAGACTCCAATGATATGATGAATGAACTCTGGGGATCTAATATAGCCTGGTGATTATAGTGATAATTACTGCACCACATACTCTGAAGTTAATAAGACAATAGCTCTTTAGTGTTCTTACTAGAAAATACAAGTGACAATGTATGAAATTATTTAAGGGTTATGATAGCAATCATATTGCATGTTATATCAGTATCAAATCTACATGCTGTAAACCTTTGTACATTGTATGTCAATTACAGTTCAATACAACTGAAAATAAAGACACGGTTTTGCCATGTAGTTTGTCTTTCTTCAACTCAAGTTCCTTTAGAGGTTTCCAAACTTATCTGGACTATGGTTCCCTTTTCAAAAAAAAAAAAAAGGCTACCAAGTGCCCCCTAAAATCATGCTTAGGCAAACAGTGGTTTGAGAGAGAGAGAGACCATCAGAATGTCAATTGGTACAGACTTTTTTGGAAAACAGTATGGCCATTCCTCGGAAAACTAGAAATTGAGCTCCCATTCCACCCAGTCATACCACTCCTCGGAATATACCCTGGGATGCCAAAAAACACAGAGCAGAAACACCATCTGCACTTTATTTTTCATAGCAGCACTAGTCACAATAGTCAGAATCTAGAAACAAACAAAGGGCCCGAAACTGATGACTGGATAAAGAAACTTTGGTACATCTACACAATAGAATACTATGCAGCTGTTAGGAAAAATGAAGTCATGAAATTACATGGAGAAGATCATGCTGAGTGCAATTAGCAGGACAAGGACAGATAGAATGACTGCGTTTATTTGCAGGATATTAAAAATATAGCATGATACCAATATCCAAGGCCAGACAAAACATGGATCAGGAGGCTTTGTCAGTGGGTGGAATCTACCACAAGTGTGGGGGAGTCAGAGGTTAGGTAAGATAGGGAAGGGAATAGTGTGCTAATAATCATTAGAAATAATATCAGCCTAGACCGAGCATTGAATATAGGCAAAGATAAATGCATGATAACCTCTAAATGTATGTATTGCAAGTCACAATGTGTAAGAGGAGAGAGAGAGAGAGAGAGAGGCAAAAGAACCTGCCATAGAGGCAGGCTAGGAGAGGAGGGAGTGAATCGGGGACATGGTGGTGGGAAATTGGCACTGGTGGAGGGATGGGTGCTATAACACTATGACTGAAACCCAAACATGAACATCTTTTAATTGTATATCTCTCGGTGGTATAATAAAAAAAATTAAAAGAGAGAGAGAGAGAGACCACCAAGAGGCAGAACACCAGAGAGCTGACTATGCAGTCCTGGACACAAAGGCCCTCCTAAACCTCCAGTTCTGGTTTCCTCCCCAGGTTACTAACAGGGTCTTTCATTTGATTATGAATGAAAAGTAAAACACAAAATAAAATTACATATAAATGGTTGTAATACTAAGAAATTATGAAGTTGGTGACTCAGTTTAACTCAACAACTGACTCAACAACTGACTCAACAACATGCTTTATTTAGAGGTGACTACAACAGTATGCCACCTGCACGGCAAGCCTGGCAAGCTGCTCGTGTAGTATTTGATATGCCAAATACCAGTAACATTTGTATTAGGTCATTCCCGTGACCTAATATAATGGTTTGAGGCTCTTTATGTTCCTGGAGCAAGCGGATGCCTTTGGATTCTACTAGCATGAATCAGGACATATGGAGATATTACTGGTGCCCGCTCTAGCAAATAGATGATTAACGGGAAGATAGTGATAGTGATAGTGATAAATGGTTGATAAAAGCAAGTCATCATCATAATTATCAAACTTTCCACACAGGTCCCTTAACTTTTAAAGGTTAAGTTCATCATCTTCATTATACTAAGTCCGTAATTCCTGGGCTCTGTCCTACCATTTATGTATGTGTGTAAAGGGAGATTTGGCTCTGTCCTACCATTTATGTATGCGTATAAAGGAGAGATTTGGCCTCTGTCCTACCATTTATGTATGTGTATAAAGGAGGGATTTGGGCTCTGTCCTACCATTTATGTACGTGTATAAAGGAGAGATTTGGGCTCTGTCCTACCATTTATGTATGTGTATAAAGGAGAGATTTGGCCTCTGTCCTACCATTTATGTACGTGTATAAAGGAGAGATTTGGGCTCTGTCCTACCATTTATGTATGCGTATAAAGGAGAGATTGGCCTCTGTCCTACCTTATGTTTGTGTAAAGGAGAGATTTGGGCTCTGTCCCACCATTTATGTACGTGTATAAAGGAGAGATTTGGGCTCTGTCTTACCATTTATGTATGTGTGTAAAGGAGAGATTTGGGCTCTGTCCTACCATTTATGTACGTGTATAAAGGAGAGACTATTATTGTTGTTGTTGCTGAAACGACCGCAGTAATTTGTTTTCATCCGCAGGTCCCGGAGATGCTCAGCTCTAATAGACCGCAAGAGCGAATAGCGGATACTCCCTTGCACTCACATCCACGGACGCTGCTTCCGGCTCCTCCCACCCGGCTCCGCCCTCAGAGCTCAGGCTCCACCCCTCAGTGTGTGCGCCCAGTCCCGCCTGTGACGCAGAGCCGCGCCCCGCGAGAGGGGCGGGGTCCACGGCGGCCGGCGTGCTGACGTCACGAGCCCGCTCTTCCGGCGCCTTCTCGCGCCTGCGCCGCGGGCCGAAGGTCGTCCCTGTGACCATCTTGCCGGGAGCAGTTGTCGCCATGTTGTCGGTCGCGGCTCTCTCGGGCCCGTTCGCGCCCGTGCTGTCGGCCACGTCTCGCGGGGTGGCGGGCGCTCTGCGGCCTCTGGTGCAGGCCGCGGTTCCTGCCGCCTCGGAGCCGGTAGTGCTGGACGTGAAGCGGCCGTTTCTGTGCCGGGAGTCGCTGTGTGGCCGCGCCGCGAGCCGTCCTCTGGTTGCCACCGTGGGCCTCAATGGTGAGCGGGGCAGTGGGGGACCGGGGCGGATCCCCTTTCTCGCGCCCTCCGTCCTGGGGCCTGCGAGGGGGCGCGGGATGGCGTGGAGGAGGCTTGTTGTAGAGGGGGATCTGGTTGTCTCCCGGTGTCGACCTTGGGCCTCTGCCCTTCCCCTGCCGCGTCCCCGCCGCTGGCTGGTGCGATCGCTGTGACCCACCGGGTCTGGTACCCCTGGACCCGTGGGCAGTCTGGGTGGGGGACAAGCACTGGGTGGGTGCCGGACGAGCGCGTGTACCTAACCCGTTCGGTTCCAGAATTCCTGAGTTAGGCCTTTTGCAAAAGTCTGACGGATGCTTATGCTTACAGTCAATTGGCTTTGTGAAAGGAGTTAATGATTACACCAGTTACTAGGGCTTTGAGCTTCAGATGGGACAGGAAGACGTCGAGCCGTCAGCACGTTTGGGCGACTCTATAATAAATAAAATAAAGTAAAAGGAAGTGTCCCGCTCGTCAGTGACCTTCCTCGCCCTTCCCGTGCACCCCAGCTCCCTCTTAAAAAAAAAACACCAGAAAAAGGGGGGGTAATACGCCCTAAGATCCTGACAGTTTATCTGCAGTGCTTTTCAGCATTGAGCAAGAGTTTTTCACACCATAAATCAGTTTAATTTTGAAAGAGGGGCAGCAAACGGGGGTTGTTGATACCCTGTTTCACAGATGGAGAAAACACTGCAAGAAAGCAAAAAGATTCCCGCAAGGGTGTACAGTATGCACGTGACTGTACGGACCAAAAGCGTGGTTGAGCCTTGAGCTTTTATCAGGAATCTATATTGTACCCTTTGGCAACAGCCGGTTATATTTTTTTCTGCTTTAGCTCCTAATCAATTGCAATGTGTGGGCAATGTATGTTTGCTGTCCAGCATACTGGAAAGAGTTCTGATCTTGGAATCTGAGTAACTGGCTCTTAATTTCCACATGGAAAAGTGTAGTGTGTGTCTCCACTTGGTTGGAGCAAGTGCTCTTCTGGTTTATCACAGTGCCCAGCTGGCCAGGTTGGTTTATTGTGTTTCGTGCCCTGCCCATTAACAGTTGGGACAATGAGCCCAGTTCAACCAATCAGTTCATCTCTTCCTTCCATTTAGATTTTTGAATGGCCAGATTTTACCCTTCTTTTATTCTCAATTAGGATGGCATCAAATAATAAATGCACCTTTATTTTGCTGATCCCTTTGTTTTTATAGCACCTAATAAAACACCACATTGTACTCTTAGTGATTCCTCTGAACTTGAATTTGGGGCGTGTAGAATATTTTCTTTATCAAAATCTTTTTTTTTTTTTTGCTTTTTTGGGTCACACCCGGCATTGCTCAGGGGGTTTCTCCTGGCTCTTTGCTCAGGAATTACTCCTGGCGGTGCTCATCTCCCGATTTTTTAAATTGGATTTTTTTACTGTTGAGCTAAAACATTTGTGAATGAATAGATACTTTTTTATTAGTGGGGGGGTGCCTTACTGTTTTGGAGACACTGTTGGAACAGACTACCTCTCAATGTTTAGCCTCTTCAGATTAAGGGAGAGGTTTGGGATTTGTCCAGTAGCTAAAGATTTCAACAGGAAATTGGAGGTTTGACTTCTAAGACCTGGTATAACCATCAGGTAGAAACCTCTTTATAAATACTTGATTTTGGTGTAGCCTTAAACATAGCTAATCTTTTGCTACTAAAAGTTGACACCTAACTAGTTTGTTAATTTTATTCAGAGAATGATTTTTGCAATATAGTTTAATTTTCCAAAGGATTTTATGATAAGATATTTCAGTATAACCTGAAAGATAGAATTGGTAGTAGAAATTGGACATCTTTTGTCATGTACTCTCCAGATTAAAGTGTTGAATACATTTATTTTAGTGTTCTTGCACATTTTGTGAACTGTTAAATGATTATGGGTGATAGACGAATTTTAACAAAGAAGAATGGATTTCGTTTTCATCTTTTTTTTTTTGTTAATCCCAGCCAGTGCTAAGAGGAAATAGTTCATACTAGATTCTAAATCCTAGTCTACCGTGACTTGGTAGCGTTATGTATATAACATCACTTAGCCTTAGTTCGCTACTCAAGTAGTTATTTCCTGTGACTGTCCCCTCCAGACACTGTAACAACCGTTGGGTTAGCCAAAAAGTAATACAGTGATTTTGATAGGTTTCACCACATTTTATGAAAGGCTTCCAAAAAAGTTATCTTGAGCTAATGTGAACCAATAGTAGATGGTTTTCTTTTTTATTTTAATGTTCAGTTGCGAGGTTATATTATAAGACAGGTTAGGTTTTCGAGCAATAAAATGCATATTATAAATTATTTCTAAGACTTTAATGTGTCATAGAAACCTGTGACAAATTTACAATTTGGTCGAGGACCTGTTGCCCTTGACTAAAGAGGGGGCAATTGGGGTCATTACCTTTTCTTCCTTTGCTAAATTGAAATAGGTGGTTCTTCTGGAGATTTCACTGGATTTTTTGGATAGCTGCTTATTCAGATAATGTCTTAATAGTACAATCTAATTGCATTAGTTGTAGGGTCACTCATTCTAGGGAACATGGTAGGATTTGCTAGGATTGTATAGGCTGCATTTCAGAATTCTGTATTTTAAAATAATCATTGCTTGCTATATTTAACTTTGAAATTTAATGCACAAAGTTGTGAATTCTGCAGTAGTATAATAAAAAGCTCAATTTGTATGTTTTATGATTTCATGCCAACATGATACATTGACTTCATTATCATTTAAATATTTTATACCTTGCCTGTGCCAGCTTGATTGGCCACTGCAGTGAGTGCCATGTTTCAGTTTCATAATTTGAGTTTTATTGTGAATCAGTATCATTTTTTTAATGATGTAACCCTTCTTAAGAGTACTTGTCTGATTGTGATTTTTATCCTTCTTCCTTATCTTGCAGTTCCTGCTTCCGTTCGCTATTCTCATACAGACATCAAAGTGCCTGACTTCTCTGACTACCGTCGCTCCGAAGTGTTAGATAGCACAAAGTCTTCCAAAGACAGCAGTGAAGCTAGGAAGGGTTTTTCCTATTTGGTCACTGCGACGACTACTGTAGGCGTTGCCTATGCGGCCAAGAATGTCGTCTCCCAGTTTGTTTCCAGCATGAGTGCTTCTGCTGATGTGCTGGCCATGTCGAAAATCGAAATCAAGTTGTCCGATATTCCGGAAGGCAAGAACATGGCTTTCAAATGGAGAGGCAAGCCCCTGTTTGTGCGGCATAGAACCCAGAAGGAAATTGACCAGGAAGCTGCAGTTGAAGTGTCCCAACTGAGAGACCCACAGCATGACTTAGATCGAGTAAAGAAGCCTGAGTGGGTTATCTTGATAGGTGTTTGCACTCATCTTGGTTGTGTGCCCATTGCAAATGCAGGAGATTTTGGTGGTTATTACTGCCCTTGCCATGGGTCACACTATGATGCATCCGGCAGGATCAGGAAGGGACCTGCACCTCTCAACCTTGAAGTTCCTTCATACGAGTTCACCAGTGATGATATAGTGGTTGTTGGTTAGAGACTTGGCTTGAGACATAGGCTTCTTTCAGTCTTCAGTACCTCCGAAGAGTTGAGAAATAAGCCTTTTCTATTTTAAGTTAGTTGATTTGAAATAATAAGAATTGCTAATAATGTAAACATGAATGTGAAGTAAATTTGATGTTAATACTTCTCAAGCATTCACCTAATAAAGTCACTGTTAAATATTGTTCCGCTGAATCAGTCTTGGAAGCTGCAGTGTCTTTATTACTTTAAATCTTACAGATCTGGAATACACTCTGTGAAATTTATAATTGACTTTATTTTTTATATACTTTTGTCAGGAACATCGGTTCTACAGAGCATTTAGGATGGTGGGAGATTAGCTGATTATTTCTGAGTCCTGGGAAAAGTTTATAGCATTGGCAAGAACAGTAATATTCATGTTTCTCTCCTTTTTTTTTTGTGGAGGGGAGGTTGTGGGTTTGGGTTCTCCCACACAATGTTGCAGGGTGGAGGGCCCTCTTGAATCAATATAGGGACCCAAAAGATGCAGGGTTTCTCATCTGTAGTGCCAGAATTTAACCAAGCCACACCAGTGGTGTGCCAGACCCTTAAGAAATCTTCAGGGAATCATGCTAGGATGGAACCAGGCTTGACTGTATGTAAGGCATGCACCTTAACTGACCCCTTTATTATTTTGCACATGAACCCTAGTTAGGGTGATCATTTGATCTCATATTTGTAGGATAACATTAAATGAAGTGTATTCTGGAAGAGTC